>JANBQC010000415.1:0-25404 GCA_027576995.1 Dimargaris cristalligena
AAAGTATGACTACTTTTTGGATTAGCAATATGTGCTGGAGCTTACACGGCCTCTGGCCGGCTGCCCACGGCAGCACATCAATCACCATTGAACAAATTCCCAACAAAGGCCATACCATCACTAGAGTGTAATTCAGAGGGAACCAAGGTGAAGGTAATATACGTCCACCATATAGAAGGAGGGCTTAGAAATAATTAAAGGCTATATGTTAATGCAGATTAACTTGGCCTACTTATATTATGTATTCCCGACGAGGCGCAAAAGCGGAGGGGAATGACAATGTCAACAATGGCTGTAGATCGACGGCCTGGGACCCCGGTGCACAATGCAGCCAAATGGTAGGCCAGCCCTTTACTAGCCATTGGTCTTTCACCTCATCCCGCCTATTTCAAACGCCGGCTTCTCACCTACACCACTGACCCTCCAGCATTCTACAATATGTGGTGGCCCTTGAAATTTTTCACATAAATACCGGTCCAGTGCCGCCCTTCCCTAGATATTAATCAGCTTCAAGTCACATATCCTTACTTCATCCGCATTGCCATTTCCCAATTCTTATCTGCTTTTGACCTTTACTAAAGACTCAAACACAAAACTTCTACCCCACTCTGACTACCTTACTAACCACCATGCACTTTCCAACTATCATACTTACCCTCGCCTTGATGACTGTGCCCGCTTATAGCCATGACACCACCCTGGCTACTACCAACTTATTCGGCCAATTGAGCCGCCGCTCACCCGCCGTTCGCACTGCTATTAAGAACGCTTTCAACAAAATCACTAGTCCATTTCGTCAAAAACCCAAAACCACAGACAATAGTTCCCAAAAACCAACGATTCATAAACCTGAACATAAGGACTCAAATGATGCCAAGGTTAATCCGCAGCCAACTACCTTAAATTCCGCAAGAAAGGATCCAAACCACCAGGGCAGTCCGCATCGTATCACTTTGCAAAAGATCTCTTAATCTTTAGCTTCGATATTAATAAAACTGTTCGCCAGTACCAGGAGTCCGGGTGTCCTTATCAAAAATGAAAGTCAGTCGCCACTACTTGTTCTGGTCCCGCTATATGAACGTCTGCTAACCCCCCCCTTGCGCTCCATTCAAACCAAAAAATACCGGGATTTCGACCGCTGAACCTGAAACCGGTTGCTTATACCCTTTCAAATCATTTTCTAGCTCGTTGCTTTTACACTTTCCAATAAAATCTACTACACTTAGTATTTGTCGTGGGGTATAGGTTTAGTAAGTGCTAGAACACTGACACCTAGGAAGAACATACTCAAAGTGTGATCATACTAAATGTACCTTATGGATTACAATAATAACAGATGTCTACTATAAATGGAGTTGGCAAGTGCTGGATAAATCTAAAAATTGGATCGGACTTATATAGCCGATCAGGCTAAGGCTATATACGTAGAACCAAATGGGATGTTGTAAGGTGTTAGAAATCCATTTCCCGCATTCCATCGGTTTCATGTCTCTGATAATACCATCCCATACTCGGGACATCATTTCATCTTGATTAGTATTTTTATCTAGGTCAATAAAATCATCCGCGGGAAATCTAGCTTTACCGCTTGCAACCTTTTCTCTCCTCTATAATTATTTTCAATTGCATTACAGACCACTTGCGTTCACTCCTTGATTTATCATTCCAACAATCTCTTGGTATATTAGACACCAAAGAATTGTTGGAAATTCATTTCCACCGTCCCACCGATTCTATCTCTATGATTGGCTCGTCCTACACTGGGGACTATATTCTAGCCTTTACTATATCATTCTATAGTTGGGACTTCGTCCTAATCTTTATTATTGCTATTATCTAACTTAATAGAACTAGCCGCGGGCATTTAGCTCTGCCCTTTGCGGTTCTTTCTCTTCTTCACAACATTTTAGTTGTATCCGAAAGCACCTGCGTTTACCATCAAACTTATATTTCCAACAAGAATTACATATCCAATACCCGATTAAACATAATCTTGAGACTTTACTCGGAATGGACAGAAAGGGTAGAATTAAGTAATCCTTTTGTGGTGGGCTGATCTCCGAATAGCACCTTCCTTGCCAAAGAGCAAGCGAATGTAATGGCTGAAAAATCCTAAAATATACTAGTTAAATCTATTCGGTTCCACCTGACTTTATATGTGGTGCTAATGAGGCGATGTTTTCGGTCCAAATGGGATATTATTTGCTTATTACTGAGCAGCATATAGGCGGAATCCAGTCCGACGACGTATTTTAGAATATAAAGCGAGTGGTACAGTTGGTGAGATTTTTTGGCATACCACTGGACTAAACCGACCCTGTATAACAAAGGACAAAGATCTGCCACCGAGTGAATTTCCATTGACGCATTTAGGTAACACTGGTCAGAAAAAAAGGACAACAGCTAAACAGGCTACAGTCGACACTATGTATCACATGGTGAGGAAGCTAGTAGGGGAAGTGGGCAGAGAGGTAGCCGTGTCAATTATTTTAGAGTCGATTTAGTATTAGAAAGACCTGTCCCGGGCTGCATTATTTACACGAAATCTGAAACCCAAAGCTTATTAATAATAAACACTACAGGGGTATAAATATAAAAATGGAGTAATGTCCTACTTAAATCAAGACCGAGTTGGCACATGGGCATTAGCCAAACGGGAAGTAGAAGCACAGTGGGGTTGGAAAACATAAAACTAACAATGCTAAGAGCATTGCTTTTGGATCGGTATATCAAGAAGTCGAATAGAGGATACTGAAAGATTGACGCATAGAGAATTTGCAGTTATGGGTACTAATTTAAAAAATACTACCCGAAAGTATAGCCAGCCTAAATAACCGAAGACACTGCCCCGACTAAATTACATAATCCAACGCCGTGTTTTATATGGTACTGTAGCCAATTCAGCCAGCTAATTCAATAATTTCCGTCAAAGTGAACAAAGACATTCGTCCACAGTCCCATTGTTATCCACATCGCCCCAGTAACATTATAATTTGTGTATGGAATAGTTCAATATATTTGTCATATTATTTTTATAATGAATGGATATACGATAATGCAAAGCCTTAGTTATCAAAGTCAATTAAAGTAAAGAAAGCTGCAAGAGTTGCGTGGAATACACTCCGCTATGTGTTTTATTATATGACTATTGACTGTAAAGAAAGTTGGGATATAATTCTCTCTATGATAGGAGAATCTCCAAGAAAATAATTTGATAGAGGCGTGAGCTGCCTTTCTAACACTCTCAGCTTTTCCCTATGTCACACTAGCTAACCGACCTTAATCTAGCTGGGTTAGCTACAATAATATTAGGTCCTATTGTACCACGGGATTGTTACGCGTCATATAGATCGAGTGGGTATAAGTATATAGCGGTTTATTGAATAGAACGAAGTAAAGAGGAAGGAGCCTCCTCGAGCAAGGGGGAGAGGCGGGGGCAATTAGTTTTGATAACCAGTGACGGGACAAATCCTCACGTCCTGTTGGATGTCACTGGCCCTGCTATTGGCCGAGTGGGCCATTACAGTATAAACATGTGGCTTGAATAGGTTAACTAACTCTTAGGAATTATACCCTGTATAGCTGGGTCGAACTTCTCCCAACGTCTTGGACCAACCATCAGCGGTGGAACCAACTATGGGGCGGCTTAGTTCTGGGCCAGTTTTTCCTAGTTGTAGGCAATGGGTAGGTCGAATGAGAATCATCGGTATATATAACAGGGTTAGTCTGTAGTTAAACCCGTATGGAAGGGCACCTGTCATAGCTAGCATACACCTAATAATAAAATGCGACCCCTTTTGGAATTTAAAATGTATCAATAATTTAAATCAGCTAATTTAAAGCCAGCTGAACATATAAATAGTGACGATGGAATAGTACTTACCAAAGCACGGACACCCTGTTCCTCCCATTCGGCCTTCGAAATCCAGGCTGATTCTTGATCTTTAAGCACGTTAGCCAGGACAGCACCGCCCAAGAAGACCATATGCTTACGGTTGGGTGGGTCGTCAATCTGGAGCTTGAACTTGCCCAGTCGACTGGTATCGCCCTTGAGAACCTGGGTCAAATACAGCTGTTTCACTTCCTTCTCCAACCGACTGGGTAGACCGGGGTACATGGAAGACCCGCCGGACAGAACAATGTGCTTGTAGAGCTCGGAACGCATATCGACCGGGGCGGCCTGGACCATGTTCACCAGAAGTTCGGCCACACCGTCTGATTCAACGTCCACCAGTTCGGGCTGGAAGAGACACTCGGGGGCCTGGAAACGCTCCGAACCAACCTTGATGACCCGGCCGTCGGGCAGGGTATAGGTCTCCACCAAAACGGTGGTTTCGGTGGCCAGTTTCCGGTCGAGCTCCAGGTCGTAGCTGACGTAGCAGACCTTCTCCTTGATCTGTCGCACCGTTTCGTAGTCGGCCGTGCGGTTAAAGTTGTACCCGCGGAGCTGGAGCAGTTTAATGAGATAACGGGTCACGTCCCGACCGGCCACATCGAGGCGCTTGGTCAGATGGGGCAGGGAGAAACCCTGGTATACGGGAATGATGTGGGTAACACCGTCACCGGAATCAATCACCACGCCGGTCAGCAAACCCTGGGCGTAGAGCGTCAGCACGGCCTGAATAGCCACGTAGACTCCCTGGAAGCCGTATTCCTCGAACATGATCTCGCACATCTTTTCGCGGTTTTGTTTGGGGTTGAGCGGGGCCTCGGTTAACAGTACTTTGCAGTCCTTGGGGTCGACCTTGAGCTTTTCGTAGAAGGTATAGTTCCAGACGTGGCGCATATCCTCCCAGTTGCGAATGACCCCGTTTTCAATCGGGTAGCTCATCTGTAGGACGGCGCGAAGGGCGGCGGCTTCGTCACCCACGTTGATATCCTTGACCTTCTCATGCGAGAACATCTCCTCCGCCCGGAGCATAGGCCGTCCCACGACGGACGGGAACACATGCTCGGGGAAGTTGGAGCCGGCGTAGCCGACTTTGGCAAACTGAATGGTCGAAGAAATAGCATGGGAATAGCGATGGGTAGTGGGTGGGGTGGGTTAGTGCGTTAGACTGGATATCCCACAGCTGGGCCAATGGTTTCACAATGGTGGACAGTCTGCTAGGCCCCGTTTATACTAAACTGTAGGAGTGGAGGTTGTTCATAATAAAGGCCCGTGAATTATAGAAACGGACGAATAGAGGGGGCTCTACTTAGGACAGGGCGCTTACCCCAGTACCGTTATCGACAACGAGGATTTTGGATGCCATGGGGAGAACCAGATGACAAAAGAACAGGCTAAAATAGAACAATAAAGGAAATAGTGAATAGTAAGAAGGGTTGACAAAGGGATAATGAGACCAACTGCCGATTAAACAGCGGATGAGAGGACCGGCTTGGCTAAGCTTGGCCAGTTAGAGAATCAGCACATGCTGACGTCTTGGTAAAAGCAGTCGGTCTCGCTATATTGGCGTAACTCCGCCCTAAATGGGCTATTGAGTTTTGTATGACCAACGGGCCATTCGGTCCATATCTGGCCAACGATTTCTATAACTCTGCCTTCCTAAACCCTTACCCGCCTCTAGCTGAACCAGTTAGCCCACTTCGCAGTCACCTCTCTCCGTCACCCTGAATTAGTTTTGGCCAGCTCGCAGAAAGCTGTGACCCTAATCCCCTCTTTGTCCTGTTATATATTATGCATCACCAGCTAATCACTGTACTTAGGGAAACCTATTCCTATCGCCCTATACAGAGGGGTTCTATAGCCAGGTATTTGCTACGAAGTAATTCTATTGTAACGGGAAGCAGTGGATCCATTAATCCGCAGTGCAAAGGAAGTCTTGGGCTATGGACCTCAAGGGGTCAGATAATACAGGCAGTATGGTCAAGTCGTGTGCGATCTAACCAACAAGGGGTTTTAAAGCCAGCAACAGGGCATAAATCTACTAATTCAGGCATATGGGAGAAGTTCATTCAGGCTGTCTAATGAAAAATCCATTGGACAAGGCCAGTACAGTACTAGTGGTTAAAAGCTATTCTCACATATGTTCACCCACTTATACACGTATTATGTAAAACCTTATACAGCTGGTTTGAATTTCAACCATATCCAGCCGCCTTAAATACTGAAGTACCAGCAGCCACTAGGTTTAGGATTAATCAAGATCACGTGCCTTGGGGTGGGACCTTAAGGGACTTGGGTGAACAGGCGGGGTGGTGTGTATAATAAATAGCGATCCAAGTTAAAGTTACACCAACCCAATTCAGCTGTTAGCCCTGAAAAACTAAACCCCATAGTATGTAGAGGGCCTATTTTTGTTAGGGTGGCCTGGCTCTTGGAAAGCACTGCCCATCTTAATTCACCTGCATTCAGCGCGGCCAAGGTGACCGAGTGGTGAAGGAAGAAGCGAAAGTAGTGTATAGTCTCTCCTTTAGGACACTCGCCCGATATCCGCATTCTCTTTTTATTTACTTCTTGGGTGATGGTGGCCAGTCCCCTCATTAACTTATTTTTCACTATTTCATAGGCTAATTAGAGACCCTTACCTTAATATCACGTAGCCCGCGGTCCAAGTCGCGTAACAGCCAGCCCTTTCATTCCCTTCCGCCGACCTTGACGGTTTCTGCCCAGCCCAACCATTCCAGAACTCCGTTCTGGTGCGCACGCCCATCCAAAAACGACCCCCTCCAGCGTCTAAGCCCCCTCCCCCAATACCCTCTGTAAATTTGCCATGTCGGACTACGAGCTCAATCTCACCCGCGCGATTCTTGGCGACCACTTCGGGCCCGTGGTAGAGGTAAGTTCTATACTGTTTTCCCCCAGCCTTTGATGGCTTTTTGCTTAAGCGAAGAACCCTATATGGCCCACAACCGAACCGACCACTCTGCCTAGGTTAATTTTTTTTCGCCTACGCCTTCCTACAACTAATCGCTCATTGAATCTGTCCCCTCTCCCCCTGCTTATGACTATGTCTCAAACAGTCGGTGGGCCACCTCCTGGCCCGCAAAGGTCGCCTCCCGCTCCCCTTAATCGTGCGGGACTCGGGTCTGAAACTCAAGCAGGTCCGCGAAGCATTGGTTGTGATGATCCAGCATAATCTGGCCACCTGGGCCGAAGCCCCCATGGGCCCCCGCCTCATTGTTTTTTATCAGGCTTCCATCCGCGCCATCTTGATGCGCCAGCGTATCGGCGACTCCCTGAAAACCATTGTCGATCTCCACGACGGAGACGGCCTCACGATCATGAACCACGTCCTGGTCCAGGGTAAAATCACCCCGGAAGCCCTGAAGGCCAAGCTAGACTGGAAAAAACTGACCGTGAATCGGAGACTCCTGTACACCGAGGTATTGCATGCCCTGATCCGGCTGCGGTTTATCGAGGCGGTCCAGCATTCAGATAGCGTGTCCGTGGACGATCGAGTCATGAAAGAGGATGCCGAGGCCAAGGATAAGCTCAGTGCTATGCCCAGTGCCGCCGAGATCACCAAGGCTAAGAAACTGCGTATGGAGAAGGCCGAGGCCGAGTATCAGCAGGGCAACCTTGTGGGCATGGTAAGTAACCCACCTGAGCCTTCTAGCCCCTATGGATCGTTAATTAACATTGGATGGCCGGTTCTCGTTCTTTCTATATCCGGTGCCATAGACGCCCTTGCGGACACACTATTGATACACCGGGAGTCTACCTCAAATAATTATTGTATCTCCCCTAATCCATACCATTTTACCCATGCCCCCTGTTTTTTTCATTAGAAACGAAAAATCGCTGATAGCTCGGACACCTCCGCCCTCAAGGTAAGCCGCAACATCTTACTAACGCCAATTTATTTGGGCAATGTGGCAGTAAATTACTCATCTCCGAACAACATGCGATGTCTTACTCAACCACCCCGGAGTTAGAAAGATACCGGGCTGTAGAACCTCGCATCTAAGTTATAAGTGTTATTTTGTATTGTTTCATTGGGCTCTCTAGATCCGGGTTGGCTCCTTCGAAATGGTTGAAGAGGTCGACGAGACCATGCATTTCCGGGTCAACTTTGAACGCTTCAATCTTTACCTGCGTAATCATCAAATTGTCGATTTGGTCCAGGAACGCACCAACCGATCGGGTGGCGCCATTGTCCGGGCGATGCTCGGAGCCGTCGAGGAGAAGATGCGCTCCACTCACGAAGAAAATTCACGTATGTATCTATTATCCCAGAGATTGCATTGATTACTATTTTCTCCCTACCGTTAATAGACCCTGACTAGACTAGACTAGATCTAACCTCCCTCCCTTCTATCATGTTTTTTCTTTTGTTGATGAATCCCTCTATATATTATAACTTAGCCCCCGTGACCCTCGTCCAGATTACCCACCAACTCCCCAAAGACAACCGAATTACCGAAGATATCGAGCTCTCGACCGCAGGATTGGACCGGGGTGAAGTAGATATCCACGGCGGAGACAATCGGTCGCAGGATGTGGTTCGGCAGTTTTTGGAGGTATTACGCCACGACTCCGGCAACATCCTCTACCGCGACGAACTCCGGGGCGGCGGCCAATTCCGCATCAATTTCACCCGGGCCCGGCAGCAACTGACCGAACGCCTCCTCTTTTCGTACCTTGAGGAGAAATTTGGTATTCTCAGTTGCCGCATTATGCGGATTCTCAATGAAAAGGGTAAGATGGACGACAAACAGCTCGCCAAGTTTGCCCTACTGCCCGTCAAGGACGTCCGCAAGGTGGTGCACGAACTCATGGCCCATAACTTCGTCTCATTGCAGGAAATCCCCAAAACCGCGGACCGAACCCCCATCACTTGCTTCTACCTGTTTTTCACATCCGTCTCCGTCAGCACGGACGCTTGCCTACAACTCCACTATAAGGAACTGACCAACCTGTACTCCCGGATGTTCTACGAACGCACCCTGCGTTCCCGGCTGTTGGCCAAGACGCAGCGGGAGGATGTTCAACAGGACCAGTCTCTTCTGTCGCCTGCTGACAAACGGGCCCTCGAGGCCCTCGAGAATACCATGAACCTATTACAGGGAAGTATCCTGCGCCTAGACCGACAGGTTTTACTCCTACGCGACATTGCCTGATAGTAGGAATAGTACATATTTGGGGCTTCTGCGCCCTAATTCAACCCTGCTAATCCTAGGGTGGCCGCACTTTTCTTTTCCTTGGGCGCTATCGAGCCGTACCCAATTATATATATAAAATATATATCCGGGGCATATTTCACACTCTTCGATCCCCAGCTCCGTTTCTCTCGGCGCTGCTGACTATATATAATAAAACTAAGTGGACCCCGAAAGTTCTGATACGTACTGCGATGTAATTATGGTGTACGTGTGTATAGGTGAGGCAGATTTCTCCCACCTTTGATTTTTTTCCCCCATACTTTAAATACAGTCTATTATCTTTCGATTGGCTGGAAAAGCGGACACCCCTTTGACGTTGATTGACTAGTGAGATAACTCGGTTTTTTTAACCATGTTTTTTTATAGGTGCCATCAGCTAGTATTTTTGCTCAAATCACCACCCATTGGATTCCCTCGGCTGCTGAACTAGTGAACAACCTTCAAAAGAACCCGCTTATTCCGACTGCTCGGCACTTTTGTTTCGTTAATCAACCCGCCCGTCGCTCTCCTGCAAAACCCCTGCTTTACGCCTATTGAACTCTCTCCAACCTCCCACTTCTACTTTCCATAGCTATACTTATACCATGAGTAACTCAACGAAGTCTCCCGTCGGTTCCGGGTCCGCCCAGAACACGGCGGCCCCCTCCAATGCCCGCGTCACCCCCCACATGGTGCCCGTGGCCCCGCGCATTCCCAAGTCCGCGCAGGAAAAAGAACAGACCCGGCGCCTGATTGTCGTGCTGGAACAAGCCACCCTGGAGATCCACAAGGTGGGCAAGGACAAGGAAGCCCGCTACCAGCTCCTCAACTGCGACGACCACAAGAACGTCCTCCGCAAACTCAACAAGGACGTGACCGATTACCGCCCGGACATTACCCACCAGTGTTTGTTGACCCTCTTGGACAGTCCGATTAACAAGGCCGGTTTACTCCAGGTGTTCATTCACACCCGCGACAATGTGCTCATTGAAATTAACCCCCAGGTGCGGATTCCCCGGACCTTCAAGCGTTTCGCCGGGCTCATGGTCCAGCTGCTGCACAAACTGAGTATCCGTTCCGTCAACGGGTCCGAACGCCTGCTGCAGGTCATCAAGAACCCCATCACCGACCATATCCCCGCCAATTCTTACAAGATTGCCCTGTCGTACGACGCCCCCACCGTCCGTCTTTCCACGTATTTTAAGTCGCTGCCTCAGGATCGGTCGATTGTGGTCTCCGTCGGTGCCATGGCCCACGGTGACGATGTGTTCGCCGACCATTACGTCAACGAGAAAATCGGGGTCAGCGAGTATCCCCTCTCGGCCTCCGTGGCCTGCGGTAAGGTCTGCTGTGCCCTCGAGGATCTATGGGATATCTTGTAATCAACCCTTTTCCGCCGAAGCATCGCGCAATAATAAACTCACAGTTAGGGGTGTCTAAGGAAATGGGTCCGGTGAAGTGACTGCTGTCCAGTGGAGGGCTTTCTATTCTAATTAAACGGCTCCAGGCCGGCCATTTCCAGGGGTTTTTGCAGTATGTCTCTTTTTTTCATTTTCATTTTCATTTTCAATTCAATTTCAAAGTTCGACTCTTTCCCGTGTGTATCTTGACTATGGACAAGCCTTTGTGTATTAGCTTTTTGTTTTTTTATTTTATTTTAAAAAAAATATATATTTCGGAAGAAAATATGAAACTCCACGTACCTAAATTTTCTCGCTCATCGATTTCTTTTCATCATTTTTTTCATTTTAGCATACTAGCCCATCAACCTATAAAACCCCCGGATTAATTGTGATCACTTCCTTGTAAACAAATTGGTTTGACGAGAAGGGAGTAGCTAACTTGATAGTGGGAATGAGCCTTTGGGTAACCTGGGTAGGGTTTTACCAAATGTGAGATTTGTGCTGATTTCCATCCCCGTTTCTCACAATAATTCGAGTATTGTAACCAGACAATCTGTAGTTCCAATAGTTGACTGGGTTTTAGGATTCGTTTTTTGATTAAATAAACTGATCGCCATAAATTCACCCGATTCATCCCCACTCGCCGTGTTTACGAAAATACACATCGTCTTTCAGTTTTTCTTCTCGTCAGCAACAGCCTATTTCTAATCAAAAGGAGTAACCCCAAAAATTGCATTTAGAATAAAGTGTGAACCATGCAATCATCATCTTAACGGCCAGAGCTAGTGCTGAGGATATGACTATATACATACATATTAATAGCGAATGCCGTTACTACGTTGACTTACTAAACACTCCCGAGACCACTCATGCAAATTATTTATATATGACTGATTCGAAATCCAAGAACCTGCAAGCTTAGAGCACGCTTCGTCGCTCTGACCATGGTCACGTGGTGGTTATCAACTTTGGCCTAGATCAGGGCTACAAACCAACCGCTGTATTAGTACCACCTTCACCATTGTCATCAAAAACTACCGACAAAGATACCACCCTCCAACCTCCCCCCCCATATATATAGACACATCCATTATAGGCATTATAATACTAGATGGCATCTTACAGTTGAAAGACAGTTTGCCGAATATCATCCGATCGGCGAATATTTTCCCATAAACGGACGCACTGACGGAGCCAGGAAAGTTCCGGGTTAGGGCCTTCTCCAGAGGCCCGGTGGAGGGGAAGGTGGGATCCGGGGGGGTTAGAGACAAAGGCCGGTACCCGCGTATCGTGAGTGATACGATGGCGGAGGGATTGGCGAAGCCGACCCAGGAGGTCCTCGGTGGCCATGGTAAAGGTGACCGGACCCGGCTGGTGGGTATTGTACGGTTGGGCGGGATCAAAGGGATTGAAGCAGGCAAATGAGGAATTGGGGGTCGGCTGGGAGGTGGCTGGTGAATAAATCACCGATTTTTGGTCGGGCAGGAAATGAATGTGAAGAGGTAGGTCGGACGTGGTGGGGGGAGAGGAGGAGGGATCGTCCAGGCTGGACGAGTCAGAGCGCGCTTGGATGAGGTCGGTCAGGGTGTTTTCTAGGACTGGTTTAAACGAGTTTAGATAAGCCCAGGCCGGACAGCGGTTAACGACCAGGTAGATTTCGGGTAAGCGGTTACGTCTATCCAATCGGTCGACAAACCCGGGAAGCCCCGATGTCACCAGGGTATGTCGTTGATAGAGGGTGATTGCAGTAGCCAGAAACCGTAGCACCCGTTTATTGTCCCGACCGAGTTGTACCGTGGACACGGAGGTGTCGGAGGGCCGTACCAGTTTCTCCCCCTGCAGGGGCACCAGCAAGACGTCGCAAGTGGACAGAAGTAAATGGGACAACTGATAATACTGCAGTTGGTACCACTGCGAGGGTCCCATATCGGTGGCTGTGATTAGACGTCGAAAAGCGCGTTCCCAGCTGCTGGAATCAAACAGAGATAGGGTATCAATCAAGAAATACCGCCGGGGGGTAATGAACAATTCGGCCCCTTGGATGGCCCGGTCTTTGGAGGGGGCGGGGGTTGGGAAACCGGAGTCCACCAGGGAAAGAAGGGTGGATTTCCCGGTACCCTTGGCTCCCAGGGTTCCAATGACCTGGTGTTGAGTGGCCGGACTTAGAAAAGGGACAACTGAGTCTTCGTCAATTTTCATTTGGCGAGTCAAAAAGGATAGAGCATTTCGGCATGGTCGGGCCAAGAGACCCGGCGGATTCGGGGGCTGCGGTACCGATTCAGCTTGGGTTTGGGCTGCCACCGCTCGACCCTCTCGACGGGGGGTGGTCGAATGGGATGTTGAGCCAGTCAGGCTAGGGGACAGAGAGTCCGTTGCCGGGGATGATCGAGAAGCAACTGGGGTTTTCAACCCCCCTGAAGTTGACGATGGGCCCCCGGCCCTTTTTGATCGACCACTCTTTTGGGGGGAGCTCTTGGTGCTGGAGTCCAACTTGGGTACGAACAGGATACCCTGAGACTTGGCTGATTTGGGTACCGACGGGCCGTTTGTTGTAGCCTCAATTGCTGGGTTTAGACCTCTGGTCCTGGCAGGTCCCCGGCTGGGCGCTTCGGGGCCGTCCGGTCGGGCGCTTCGAGGCTCTCCATGCTTAGAACTGCTGGAGTGATGGGCCGGGGGACGGTAAAGCCGCGGGTCTTGTGGCGGCGCACTGTACGACGCGATGGGTGGGGTTTGGGTCGGAGCCCCCGACCTGGATCGGCCCCGACCGGGGGATTCCGAGAAGTCTTTTCCTGCCGTCCGCGGCGCGGTTCCCTTCGAACCACTCGGGGTGGTGGTGTCCTTGGCTGGCGGGCGGTGTAATCGCAGGCCTTGCTGGGGCGATGCTACCACCGCCCCCTTTGTCGCGGTTCCCGAAATCTGACCCCGACCTCCTTTGACCGGCCGTGGGCCGTTGTTACCTTTGGCCTGACTAGCATTTAGCACCGGTGGGCGGTACAGCTGGGGGGAATTGGCCGTCGACTTTGGCACATCTCCTTGCACTTCAACCTCTACGGAAACCAACGCGTCTTGTGTAGGATCGTATAGTTTCCGACCATTGCTAGGTCGTCCTCTGGACGCCCGTTGGGCCATGGAGAAACAACTACCCTAGCGGTGGAGAATGAGGGGGCAGAAATGGGGTGGCGGGGAGAGAGAGGGAGAGTCAAACGGAGTCGATGGAGCTAAGCCCAATGAAGCGGACCCAGTTGGACTAGAAATGCGAGGTAGGATGTACCGACAGTGGAGGCAGGGCCGTACGGATCGGACGTTCGGGGGAATCGGGGGGTATGTGGAGCGGAGCACGTCGATGGAGAGCACGACTACATACTCGGGTAGTGCACAACTCAGCAGGAATATCAGGTTACAGTGAATCTAATCCACGAGCAAGGCATGGGGGTGGCATGCAATGTTTGGAAGGGGCTGTGCTTGACGAAGGAGAGAAGGTGAATAACAGTTTGGGATCGGTCGAATAGTATTGACAAACAAGGCTAGAATAAAGGGGAGAAAATGAAGCATGGCCAGTGTGGTTGAGCCATAAAGCATAGTAGAGTAGGTCTTTGAATTTAAATTGCCTTGGACAGATGGTACTGCACTGGGAAGGTTTTTACAGAGAAAGTTGTTGAGGGCGGGTATATTAATACCATGTGCGGTATTCTCCGCCATGTTCAACAGTAGGCCACAGTTGTAATTAAATGGCAGTGACAGTAGACCGCTACCGTCGAATATTCAGCTAAATACAGAGTAAAAGAGTCTTGTGCGCTTCAACCAATCGATATCAGCAGTGATTTACTAGAACCGTCGTAGATGTACAACTAACTGCCTCGTTCGGAGGGTATCGGTTATAGCCGAGCGGTCTAATATCAACCCCAAAAAGGGGAAAGGGCGTTATTGGCTAAAGGGGGGAGAAGTTGCCTTCGGGTTTTCCAGGGCCGGGGGTGGTTTTATTTGATGACTGGTACGCTTGCGACTCTCACTCTATATTTCCCAATGAGCAGGACCACCACCACCACGGCTAATGGCTAAGCGCAGGCATGAGGAGGGGGGGGATGCCACTGCCATATGGGGGATACAAATAAATGGAGTGTGAGTCGTCCTTTCATGTAAGATATTGGAGCCAGCAGGGCAAACAAACCAACAGTGAAAGTCATTTCCATTTCAGGGTGCCAAAAGAGAACTATCTCCAACCGGGGTAATGTATATTATGTGTGGAGGGGGGTCCAACGGACATGCTTGGCCTTTTCCCCCCGTGCACGATGCCCGGAGCCAATAACGCACCGACTCCTGTGGCCGGGAATGGATACGGCTCTCTACATTGGCCGACCAATCTTGCATCGAATCGGCGCACTGCGACTTCAGATGGGGCGGCGCATTTTCTTTCCACTCCATCTTGCCAGGATGTCTCTTTCTTTAGACATACTGACTATCTCTGAATCAATTAGCATGGCCTTTAAGCGGAAATCAGGTGATTTGTTAGATAACCACGAAACAAGAGGAGTGCTGGGATTCCGGAGTGTGCAATCAGCGGCCGATCCGTCCAGCCCTGCGTTTCTGGCAGAATCATCCGATACCGACTGGCCGAGCTGGGCCAATGGCGCCCAAAGGTCTCTGGAGCGTGTGTGCGCAGAGCCGTAGGGTAGGGGTGGTTCCTTGCCATTGGCCCGGCACGCCCAGGAGGCCTGGGCCTGGCAATAGGCTGGTGTCTATCTGTACTGTCTTCCAGGTCTTCTTTTCGCACCCATCGCCAACGTGCGCTACTAGCACACAGTATGGTTGGGGAAAAGGGCCAAAGCCGACTGGACAGTACAATCATCTCGCCCATGCATTCACCTTAATAGGGCCATATATATCTCGTTCCGATATATAAACCGGCTTCGGGGGCGTTCCTCGAATTCCCTTGCTATACCTCTAATTTTTGCTCCATTTTCTTTTCTTTTCCTCGGCTGCATTCGACTGTAGCTGCTACTTTGGCCTCCTTGCTGCAGTGCTCGTTGTTGTGATATATTGTATCACATCTCCCTCCATATTGACCCGGGTTGTTGTTTTTTCTTCTTACCACCCCACATTGCTGCACTAACTAACATACCGACATTATGGGTGAAAAAATCGAGTACCTGACTCCGTCCACGGACCTCGAGTCCACTTTCCAGCCCCCCAACATCGGCATCAAGGAGCTGCGCGATGCCGTGCCCGCCCACTGTTTCGAGCGCAGTGCCCTGCGGTCGTCCGTGTACGTCGCTCACGACTTTGCCCTCGTTGCCCTGTTCGTCTACCTGGCCAGCTTTATTGACACGGTGCTGCCCCCGTCACTACGGTTGTTGGCCTGGCCCCTGTACTGGGTCGCCCAGGGCATCGTCTGTACCGGTATCTGGGTCATTGGCCACGAGTGCGGCCATCAATCGTACTCCTCGTCCAAATCCATCAACAACGCCGTTGGCTGGGTTCTGCACTCGGCCCTTCTGGTGCCCTTCTATTCCTGGCGCTACTCCCACTCCAACCACCACAAGGCCACCAACCACATGCAGCGCGACGAGGTGTTCGTTCCCAAGACCCGCCAGCAGCGTGAGGTGGCCCCCACTGCTTCGGTGATCCCCTCGATCCTGGCTGCCTCGGATGATGCGCCCCTGATGACCCTCTACAACGTCGTAGGCATGACCATTGCCGGCTGGCCCCTGTATCTGTTTACGAATGTATCCGGTCCCAAGTACGCCGAAGGGACCAACCACTTTGACCCCAATAGTGTGCTGTTCAAGCCCCACCAGTACAACAATATCTTGCTGTCCGACCTCGGTGTGCTGCTCACCCTAAGTGCCCTGGGCTACGCCAGCTACATCTTCTCGTTTCTTACCGTGGTCAAATTCTACGTTATCCCCTACTTCATGGTCAATTTCTGGCTGGTCACCATCACCTTTTTGCAGCATACCCACCCTTCCGTGCCCCATTACCGCCCCAAGGAGTGGACGTTTGTTCGCGGTGCTCTGTCTACCGTCGACCGCAGTTTCGGCCCCCTGCTCAACTACTGCCTCCACAACATCACCGATACCCACGTCGCCCACCACCTGTTCTCCACCATCCCCCACTACCACGCCATGGAAGCCACGCAGGCTATTCAAAAGGTGCTGGGTTCCTACTACTACAATGACCAAACTAACTGGGCCAAGGCCCTATGGGATACCAATGCCCACTGCCGCTTTGTTGAAGACGAAGGCGAAATCCTGTTCTGGCGTCGCTCAGCCTAACTCCCTCTCCAGTGATACTCTCCTCCCTTCTTCTGAGTCGCTGGAACACCTCCTAAAATCCACTATTGTACCTTTCCTCTTCTCCCTTGGTGGTTATCTTTTACCCACCAGGGCCCTTGGTTTTCCAAGTTCTCGTCCTTCGTTTTATTGTGACAATATATAAATATTTATTGCATTTCTCTTTGTGTTATCCTCTGCCCCTCTTTATTGAGTTAGGTTCAGAAAGCAACCGGAAGAAGCCCCCCGGTGGAGTTGTCAAGTGCCCCGGTTACCCCTCCTTCCAAACAGGTATTATTGCCGGAATATCAGCTGGTGGTGGAGGGGTGGTGGCCAGTCTTTCACATGTTGGGTGTGTTTAATTTCACCCGTAAATTGACATTCCAAATCTCCGTTGATCCAAAGACCTATTGGTTTAAATTTTTAAACAAGCAGCACGATTTAGGGACTGTTGGCATATGTCGACGACGAGAAGAGGGGGGGAGGGGGAGCGCCCTCCTCCCTCTACTCTTCTCATCCACATTGGCCAGTTGTTTCACAAGATGGTCTAGATACATTGCGGTGTCGCCTGTAATTGCCTTGAACTGTAGTAGACTGTCTCGTATTAAGCAAGCAGAGGAAGTTTGTGATACGATGGTTGTATGAAACATTTCCCTTACGGGACCTTGAGTTGGCTAAATAAGATTGGGTAAAATGCTGAAACATGAGGGGGAGAAGGGTCGATTTTCATTACATTTCATTATTAGCCCGACACGGAATAAAATAGCATCAGGGCGTTTAAGAATATAATGTGGTTGGGAACATGCACCGAATCGCAGGATGCCCGCTTTCTTAGTGGCACCGACGAGGAATATCACCGACAGCTCAATCAGGAAACAGCATTATTCATCCCCAAATAGGATTATTCCCATTGAAGTTGGGAAAACGGTGTTTCGTTTGGTCGAATTGGTCTATCCGATATTACAATCCCTCTCATTCTGAACTAATCAAATAATACTGTCGGGTGGAAGGAGAGTGGTCAGGGTAATTATATATTGGATGCCACGCCGTCGCCGCTGGCTTAGGCAGTTGGTGCCCAGATATGGTGTACCTTGCCGTTTGAGATTAGCCTGGTCCAATAGGGTATGTTCCACAAACCTTCTATTTCATCCCCACTCCTTATCTATATATCATACTCCCCAATTCCTTCCATTTTGGTCTTGACTTCTAAGCTGAATAAACGTGTATCGGCAAAGGTGTATTCTATAGCGTAATTTTCGGGCGAATCCGTCGGACAGCAGGGGTGAAGTAGCCATTCTCTATCAGGATTAGGTGAGTTTAATTATGGCGATACCAACTGACTAGAGATACATTGTATCCCCCCTTTGTTTCACCCACCCTGTCTCCCCGTACACACAACATCCCATTGGCCATAACAGCCGTAAGTTTTTGTCTTGGGGGCGGATAGTGGTCGAACGGTAGGTACGAGTCTCGAAAGTTAGGAACTACCGAATGGCCGTACTATTTGACAGTTCACAGCATAGCCATAATTGAGTATAGCGTACATACTGCGGGGCAGATGCAACCAGAGGCTGTCTAATGCAAAAACCATTGGGTGAGACGAACTGCAGACTGAAAACGAATATCCTATATATATTTTCTTAAAAGGCTCATTAAAGACTTTATAAAGCTGGACTGGATGTCGCCCAAAGTCATTTCATGATGACTATAATGAGATAAAACCCATATTCACTTTAGAATTGACTGTCATATTGAGAGTAGCCGAATTATAAAAGTGGGTAGTGGGATATAGGCTGATTTGCAATTAAAATCTCACATGAGTAACCATATCAAGTATCCAAGTATGATTAGCTCAAACTATTTTTCTATTACCATTAGTCTCAGCCAAAATGTGCAATTGCAGCCGCGTAAATTTACTGGATTTTATGGGTGGCTTTATTGAATATATTGAGGTTTGAAGATGCGGGTCGAGTAAACCCCGGATTTTATAAGGAAATTCAAATGTACAAAGGTTAAACCAAGTAAAGGGCTACTAAGCCGATGCGATTAACTAGTATACAAATGTATAATGATAAATAATAAAAAAGCGGATCGATTCCAAGGCGATAAAACCCCTATTGACAACACTAAAAAATATAAAAGTATTCAGGGTGTGGCAGTGATAGTATAGTATTTTAAATATTTAATCGAGATTGACACAATGTCGGAAATCCACCACCATCAACCAGACAGGGAAACCGAACAATTGCCGCTGGACTAGATCGTATTCGAATTCTTATTATTATTCCCTTTGAGGTTGTCGACTACAGCTCCGGTTACTTTATAACCGGCATAACCACCACCCACCTTTGTAGCAAAAGAGCGGAATCCACGCTTGGCTAGTTGAGGCGAATGGACCGCGACAGGGGCCAGTGGGTGGGTCTGAGTGACAGTAGCCAGAACGAAAACGAGGGTGAGGGCAGCGGTGGACTGGAACTTCATGGTCGGAAAATTGGTTAAAATTGGGCAGTGGGAGTGGGTTGAAGAAATCGGTGGTTGTGGAGGGGGGGAAGCGTGTAATTGTCGGATCGATAAACTGTGAATGGGTAATTGATAGTTGAAGAGAGGGTGGCCCACGCCATATTTATAGCCGAGGGGTTTACTGCTGTTTCCCTTATCACCAAGTCATACCAATGGATGTTACTGTTGATGCGACCAACGGAAGTTTGGACCTATCCCATTGCCCGCTAGACCATCCGGCGCGTATACCATCCCGCGGATCCAGGACCATTGCCTATCCCTTTAGCAACCACCTCCATGCGACACCGCATCAACGGAATGTCCTCTAGGGTCTTGCCTAAGTTACCAACTGGGTGCCCTGCACCAACGCCAAGAACAAGGCCCAGAGACCCGGTCTAGCCATATCAAGGTACAGAAGTTTTAATTGGCCTTGGGGTCAACTTGCGGTGACCCTGATTGACCTGCTGGCCAATACCGATGGCGGGTATTCCCAAGGAGTCCTATTATTGCGGTGGTCTATGAATTCGGGCTATGTATCCAATATTTCTGGCCGGAAAGAATGGAAGGGGGCTGGACAAAAATAGTGTAGCCTATTCGGGAGTCTAAAAGGAAAGCCGCAGGTACTTTGAATAGTTAAGGGAAAGGGGGGAGGATAGACACATAGGCAAATGAAGTCATTTTTTTGACCAGGGCTACTTCTTCCTGCCTCTGTTCTTTGGGATTTATTTTTATATAGATTAACAATCGAAGCACCAAATGGGCTGGCGGTGTGTAGCCCTTGAGTAGTGTGGAGCACCCGCTTCTTGTCTACCCCTTCACCTCTCCCATTCCAAAGTAAACCCACTTTCTGTGTTTGGACCACATGACTCCGATAAAAGATTCGAAGGAGCTGCATTGAAATAAACTAATCGAATCCATGAAAAGAGCAAGTTGGGTTTTGAACCATCCCCCCACCCTTCCCTTTGGATAACAGTGCCAAGAATGTCAAGGTACTCTAAACTCGGCCCCCATTGGAAGCCATGTAGTATCTATACAACCATTGAATTCGATACACTCGTTCTTTAGTACTTTGTCCAAATTTTGGTTACCGCGTAATTTAGTGTGCCCCATTGGTCTATAACGCGAACAATGAGTGATATAAATAGTATAAACCACCCCCAGTTACCCCAGTAGCATCAATGGGGCTTTGGGACCAAGTAAAGAGCGCATTGGTATGTATTTAGGTGGGTACTCCACTGCTCAGCACCACTATTTTATTGAGTAGATTGGAAACTAAACTATCCATATTAATATTGGTTTAACATACCAAATTAATTGTCCATCAAAATAGGAATGGCACAATGGCCACCATTTAGTTGTACGTACTACTCATTAATTCTGCCACAGCACCAACAAAAGTCCAAATAGACTCTATTTGGGTTATTGACTGAAGTAGTAAAAAATAGGTGCCTATGAATAAGCAATGCAAATATTGGTATATATATATATATATATATGAATATGTAGTGATGAGTTGCTCTAACTTCAACAGACTGAGGTTAGGAAAGGAAGAAGTGGCTTCATCTTCCTTCTCAGGAGGCTTAGATGCCAGAATGGAGGATCCCTGGTGAGCCGGTATGGGGTTGCCCGAGGACATTGGCCCACTGGTTTAGGGGATGCCAGAACTCATGTTTGACGATAGATGAGGGTGTAAGTGGCATGTAATTAAAATAGCGGACGTGTTCAGAAATATCAGAAAAATATTTAAAACTTTATTTAGGAAGCAATGGTTTCGAAATATAAATTTCAATGGGCAGACAATTGTTGTATTTCCTTTGTGAGATTCCAGCATATTTTATGTTCTAGTGTTAGTAGTGTATATACCCCAAATTACAATGAGCTTCTGCTGACTTATCCCGAATATAAACCACGGGGAACCCTTAGGGGAGTATCAGTCCATTAATTAATGCTGCCATCAGAAATATGGTATATGTTTTGGTGGATTCTTGTTAGTGGTAAAAATCAGAAGAGATGTCAGCTGCAATGTAATTTCTAATACATTTTCCGGGTCTCATATGCCCGTTATTGTAATAATTGGCCAATAAAATATACGGCCATTTTGTACACCCGTTGGACTTTACTACGAATAAATAGATATCCCCCTGCAAGACCAATGGTCTTTCACTGGTACTGAACATGTAATTTTAGAATAGCGAAGTCGTCAGCTTCATGCAGATAAAGCATAATCGAATCTATAATTTAAATAATTAGTTTATAATGGCTAGAGAAAAAAGGGTCAATGTTAATAGAAACTGGGGGGTGGTTGAAACATGTTTATTAAGAACAGAATAACAGGAGATAATAACCTAGCCGGCATCTACAAGTATGTTAATGTACCAGGCCAAATAATGGAATAAAAGGTAATACTAGTAGCATAGTAATTGCCACGTTAGCTTTCCAAAAATCCCTCCAAATGAAAATGGTCAAAGAGTCCTTCTACATATTGTCTTTATCGATCAAGCCATAACATCATTGTATTTTTGACAGAAATCACCCACCAAAATTATGATATTGGTATTTTTAATTGAACACCATCAAAAATACAGTATAGTGGATTCAGCAACAATGATTGATTCCTACTTCTCAGAATATTGTATATAAATTGAACAGCTGCCCTTGGTTTATTCACAGAAAATATTAGCACATTCCTAAAATACCAATAGTTATTTGGCCATTATAGTCCCCCATATTGACAATTACTACCCGTGAATTATTTACCAGGTGGTGGGAGGGGCCATACAATGGCCCCTGTCAGCCTCTGAGAGTTCGGAAGAGGGATTGTAGGGGATGTAGTCCCTCCCTAATGTGTAGGGGGGACTGCTGGTAGAGCCCTGATAAGGGCTAATACATATTTTAAGTCTCTGCATTTATGCAGAGTGGCACATGTGTATAATAAGACAGGCGGCTAGGAGTGTTGACGGATGATCTGGTTGAGGCCAGAGTTTGGTTTCAAGGGAGAGGGGGATAACAAAAGTAGTAATGTGAGGAAGCTTTGGAGGGAGGGAGTGGAAGGGAATAAATGCAGTGGGTATATAGTGTCATCCAGAGGTTGACACTTATCCCTGGACTATAGACAGCCAGTCCTCATTGTCAGAGGGTGGAATATACCATGATATGCAATGGTGGTATCATTCCCATCACTTACCCACAAAAAAAAGTATATCACCTATACTGTAGCATATACAAAAAACCAACAAAATATTATTTATTTCTTTATACTCACAGTTTACATTAAAAAAGTCTGCCATTCTTCTTTGCATTTAAAAGTCTGACCTATTTTTCAGTAGATTCCTTGTTATTCCATATTGTTCTATTCTTGACCTTTTTTCTATGTCCTTTCCCTTGTATCCAGCAGCCCCTAAAGCCCACAGGATGGTTACATAAGTAACCAGTGAATTCCTGCTTGTTTGGGACAATAATCATCACTCATTTAAATTTCAAACTCATTTTTAATATCCCTTGAACTCAATGACGACCTTTTATTGATTATTAATTATCAACTCCCTTGTTTTTATTGTTTCTCAATAAACTTTGACACTCCTTGTTTATCCCCCTGTTCCCTGTCTGGTTTAATAACCATCTGCCCCCCTGTAACCCCAACATGATGCCCAACTCTGCTCCTGGTTCCTCTAACTCTGTGAACCTCCTGTCTTCAACAACCAGGGAGCTGGCCACCATGACTTTTGGCCATGCTGATAAGGAGGCTGCTGCCTCCTCGCAAAACCCAAAGGCCACTGGCAATAGGCCGGACCTCCCAGGTAGTACAGATACAATCTATGTAAATTAAGCTTATTAAGAATAATGCTTGATATAAGATCAGTTATGATGAAAAATTGTAGGGAAGGGAAGCTGTATATTTATAAAGCAGATTTTTGATGGGGCAGTAGCTATCAGCCATGCACTTAATTGATTGCTGCCATTGAACAGGGCTTAGGCCACTCATCTAGCTTGTGATTCTATGGTGAAGACAATGCACCTGTTCACAATATATGGTTCTAATAATGATAGAAATACTCTTCACACACCTGCATCTCCTTTGTTTCCTACAACGATTTCTCCTTATACCATAACACGAAGTATCTGGACACTAAAGCCAGTGCACTTCAAAATAAAATATTATGTGTACTATATATACAATAATTCTATTTCCATTATTTTAATTTTGAATATGAATTTTGTTCGTCCTGGTTTCCTAACTACTTTCTATAATGATACTGTCTGCCCAGCCGTGACAGCCAAATGCTGATTTCGACCTGGCTCGGTGGTTGTCATGCTGAATAATCAATGAGATTATAGCTCACTAACCAAGAAGGACCAGGCGCCATTATCGCCTAGTTCCATCAACGAGGCGCGGGAATGCTGCCCTATTGAAGGATCACCTTCTTTCAGCCATTCCTGCCACTCGATTCGCATATTTCATGCATCCCCTTCATTATATGCCCATCTATTATTAACTATCATTTATACCACTATCTAATAGTGTCTTTTAGCATCTTCTTTGCTGGTTCGACGCCTTTATCATTCGTCTGCTCGGCTATATAAAACCGAGCCGATTCCTGTCGTTATTCTTTAGTTAATTGGCACTAATATTTACCCACCTTTCTTAGTTAACTCCATCTGCCGATATCTCCCATATTGTTATCTATAATACGCCCTTCGCATCAACTGCCCATGTGAATTATCTTTTGTAACTTTTCTGAGCTGTGTGTATATTAGTCAGTATCAGGATTATTTCCTACGACAGTTTCCGTTCCCTGATACACCCCGTTGCCTACGCAAATGTCTTCATGTGTGTCAATTGTAATCCAACGATTTATAATACAATAGTCATTACACTGCAGCTAGGTATAATTAGCAAGTAGCATGGCTTTAGGCACGTCCTACAGCGCCTAGTCCTGGGACAGGACTATGGCCGAGGCTATTAACTGAATGCTTCCATGTAATAAGATGTTCATGATGACAACAATGCAGTAGTGCGCCCTGGACCTCCGGGTCTGCTTTCACCCAAGGATGATCAGACTAGCCACACCAGCTATATCCTTCATAGTTACCCATTGTATTCACTTCTTTGGGGATGGGCCTACCTGCCAGGCATTCCAATGAACTGCCAATATCACCTATTAAACCCTGTCGAGCCCTCTTATCCACCGATCAATTGATCACCAACCACTTATAGCATAGTCATGGCCTAATGCTATGCCCCTAATAGAAAAAACATCACCTTCTGGTCTCTGTTCACGGAATTCTACCATGAATGGTCCAGGTATTAATGATACCCATTTAAATACAGCTGATATGGACCATAAAAATCAGACTGCTGTTTTTTTTAAAAAAACTTCAGCACATAGGCGATGATTGGGAAATAATGAGGTATTTCAGTATGGTGGTTATGCCATACTTTCAAGAATTGGACAGCATTACAGTATCCCACAGTAATATTTTCACTACCACAGCCACCATGGTTCTTCAGAATGACCGCACTGCTTTAGGATTCCTGGTACATGTGGGCGGTGATTTATGTCAGATAAAGCCCCTCTGTTTTATCATGGCATAACTCTATGGTCTCCTAGACAGCAGGGTGCTTACTATGCTAATGTTTGGGTAGCTGTCGGGTATTTACCTGATGAGGGGTGTGGCAGGCCCATTACCATGGTATGTTTTCATTATTAGTCCAATATAGTTTTAGATGACGTATAATTCAATAGACAGAATGTGTATTTGCCAACTGACAATGACTGACCCGCCATTGATCGGATTTACCGGTGTATACAGCCTGGTTGAACCCCTCGCATATAGAAATTCAATACGTATCCCCAGACGCGTATGGGACAGTAGTGTGGTGCTGCAGAGTGCAGGTAACTGTAAGCATATTTAATTACCTGATTCCTTTACTAATTAGAACCCATTTATCAACGTAAAGCACAGCTCCTTTAATTATACTCTATCAATTCATCCTGTAAAACCAATTATTCATCAAACAATATCTTATATTTTATCAGTCCTATTCATTTCGTTACCAGAAAACTACAAAAAAAACATCAACCATTCGATTATTATTTCGAAGTTCAAGTGCCTATTTTTACTTATCAATCGAAGTATTCTATCAT
>JANBQC010000416.1:0-25319 GCA_027576995.1 Dimargaris cristalligena
GGACATATATAGTGAATCAATAGTCAATCAATAAACGTTGGTCTTTTTCTTTCCTTACACTTGTTTTAATGCTAACATAATCGCCCCAGTTACGCATGCCATACCAAGAATTTTTCCATTGCATTCCCCTCTCTCTCGATTCCTTTTCTTTTGTTACGTGGACTCCGGCTGGCTTTCATGATGCCCCTCGTTAATTGTACCCGATATGTCTGGGGCCTCGCACGAACGAGTCGCCTGACCACCCAGCGGGCCTTTGCCAAAAGCAGGACCGTTCCCTACGGCCGCCATTCCCTCTGGACGGCCCGCCATTCGGTTCACCCGGAACTTTCCCTTGCCTTACGCGAATGCCTCGAAGCATTGCCCAAATCTCCCTCTAGTGATTATTACCAACCGTGGAATGCGCTGCTCCTATTAGTGTCGGCTAGCTACGGCGCGGAAGCCATCGCGGCTCTTCCTGCATTAGCTACTACGAATTTCCCTCCAGGCGCGACGGAAACGACCACTAACCCAGCTGTATTGATAGGGTGTGTGGTAGACTCTGTCCTTGCCCCCTCGCCATCTAACGCTTCACCAACAACCCCTCCTACCCATCCTCCGAACCATCGTTGGGCCTCTTCTACTACTATCCAGTGGACCCCGGGCGTTAGCTTGCTTGCCATCCAATCATCCCAGCCGGTGGTCGCTTTTCGCTTGGACGACACCACCACCCAGCGACGTAAACTCAAAAGTAATGCGGTGGGTCGCTGGCAGCCCCCCGATCGGTACCAGCAACTCCGACGCGAAAATGCCAGCATTGACATGTCTCGGTTTACTTCCGTGGCGCGCGCGGATAATTTAGTACAGCTTCCTTCTGAACTCAGGGCTCTGCCATCGGAAGAGGACAGGTAAATATAATGACTTATTTAAATATTAGTAAGGAAATGAACTTATGGCACAATGTTAGATTTAAAGGGACCCTTTAATTTTCGTTTAACCATTAAATTATTGGATAAATTCGTATACGCGGTTCACATTTCTATCCACGTGTAAATAGATCACCCGTTTTTATTCTATTTTCCGACGACGAGCCCCACCAGTTCTTGGACGTGCTTAATAGCCATTTCCCCGCCAGTATGAAGGTAACTTGTTCTTGCCATGGTCTCGGTGTCCTGGGCTACACTATGCTGGTCACATTAACCTTTTGTACCATTTACACGGTTGATTTCACAGCCGACTAGAATCCGGATGTGTTTATTATAACGATTCCAGATTTCAATTCTAAAAAACTAACACATCTGTACCGATTCTAATATTTACAATGAACCACCCATAGGCCGGCGTCATTGGCTCATCAACCCCCTTTATCAACGGCCGACCATTCACCCTCTTCGATCGCACGGGGCTGTACAGCAGCGGCATGTGCGGGGTGGCCATTCCCAAGTTCTCCTCCCACCTTACCTCTCATGTCAAGTACGAACAGCTGGTCCCGGTCGGGGATCCACTGATCATCACAAGGTAAGTTCTGGGTTAATCTGGCGCTATTGTACAGCAAAATATTACGCACGTGAGGGCAATTATACAGCAATGGCACCTAATTCCGTGCGGGGACACCCCCCTATGCATCAGACGGTAACTACTGAATGACCATTTCGCTGTCACTCCCCATTGGTATGGCATGTATATCTGATCATGGAATACTCCCCTCTCATGGACATATGTGATTGAATCTGGGTAGATGCCAGGGAAATGTCATTCTTGAACTGGATGGGCCGGGATCAGAGGATCTACCAGGACTACTGAAACGATCTACCCAGGCGTATGAAAGCAAACAGATTCGCCTCTATGCCCGCATCCACGACCAGAATGTCCAGTCGAGCCATTATAATGATGTAAGTAGCGCTCAGAAACACCCCTGAGTTTATTCGGTAGTTTTCAGTGCAGCTCCCAAATCTTTCGGACTCTAACGGCTATCCCTGCCATGACTGGAGCTCGGCACCAGGGAATCACTGTCTTTGTATATATATATATTATCCGTATCCCTGCAATATCTAGCGGAATATAACATAGTGTATATTTTCTAAATTACTGAGCACCCTCCCACCATCCACACTATATATCCTCCTGTGATGGTTCATAGGATGACCAATCGACGGTATACCGTATTGTTGGGGGCGACCCCGCTAAACACACCATGGTTTTGGATACCGTGGAGGAACTCCAGCCGGGTCAGGATATTCAAATCTACCACGATGCGGCTGGTGGAGATTTGAAAGAATTGCCTACTGGACCAGTGGACCCGAACGTGCCTTCCACCACCCCCTCCTCCCCCGGGCTCCTACAGTTCAGGGCCCTCGATCCAGATACCTCCGCTAGTGTATCCCACACCCCCTCAATGGAATCGGCTTGCTCTACCCCAGCGCTTAATACCGGGGGTACGGCGGAACCGTCGATGGCCCCTATGTTGTTCGGTGGCGCTAGTCAAAATGGGTTTATCTGGGGCCACCGCGCCCGTCCCATTCAAATACCGAATAGCCAAGGAACTCTATACACGAAATCCGATTAGAAAACTATGTTTATGAGGGTCAGTTTCGGAGTACACTATGGGCTAGAGTTCGAGAGTTCTTTTTTATGCACCTGTCGTATCTACCGAATCAATCAATTAGCCATCTTTATTGTCACTACTATTGTCCTAATTGCATTGTGACATAACTTTCTTGATTAAATAGACTGTATTTCCTACATGGTGCTTATGGAACTATTCTGTTTTTCTTCTGTTGCAAATGAAATAGAACCCTTGGGGGGTTGGGGATTGGTAGTGCAGCTTGAAAAATATGAACAGTTCCGCAATTAGTTCGGAATGTGTCGTGTACAATAAATGGCTGTATAGGAAATCACAACACCCCTGACCATTTACACTTTATTTTATCTAGCCATTATCCAAGTCCAGTCCTAAATTACCCCTCGCTAGTTAGTCTTGACAAATTTCTTACAGGACAAAGCGACAGTGAAAGAGGGGGAGGGGCTCTTTACAGGATGTAGGGATATTTGGTGAACATTGATTTACGATTCAGAACATTCCTGGTGTAATTCGAAGTAACCTTCGGAACTGCTTAAATTACATTCGATACAATTAACATTCTATCACAAGGTACCCAATCCGATGGAACCCATTGGTTATTATTTTCATAGGGAATACCTGTAATTATACAAAGTGCCATTACTATACGGGCCAGAAATAGACCCCCATACCCAGGGAAGGTGTTAAACGCTTTCATTAATCATAACAGTGGGGGAGGGAACATTGGTACAATCATCGACCAGAATGGACGGCAACATAGTGTCTAGAGTGACAAAAGCGTAGCCACCATCCCGGTGCATGGGGGCACAGGAGAAGAACAATCAAGAGAATATCGCAGGGAATGGTAAATTGAGAATAATAGAAGGACAGGAGGACGGGGGATAGGGGAAGGTAGAGGATATAGAAGATGAGATCAAAGCCTGGTCCCATTTTTAGGGTGCAGGGCACTGCTAAAGGGAACCGGCCAAACCGCCTTGCGGTAGGCCTAATCGGGGGGATATTAACACCGAAAATAGAGGGCTGTTCAAGCGAACGGTCACCAAGGGGCCAAATCAAGGCATTAAAAACAGCGGGGTTGGAGAGAGGGGAGCACGCGGTACTTCGCATGGCTAGTCAAAACACCCCGGCGGCCCGGAGTGGGAGGGGGGAAGTCGGGTTGGAGGAAAATAATGAGAACCAACCCAACAAAGGAAACCCGAATAAATAACTCATGGAACAGGTGGGAGGTGATCACTGTTCGGTTGGGGGGCAAATAGGGTAACAGAGGACACTGATTTCGTGGAAGGGGGAAAGAGGGAAGGATGACATGGAAGAACAGAGCCGTGATACAAATAAGAGAGTTATAATCATGGATCGATAGGAAGGAGAGGGTAAATAATAAACATGGCGGTTAAGAAAACACCAGGCAGCCCCTGTTCCGATAATTTCGGGGGGAGCTGGTGGCGACATGAGAGGGGGGAGAGGGGGGAGAGGGGGCATGAAATACTCCAAGGTTGAACAAGGGGAAGTGGGCTAGTCGAGGATCGCGTAGCAATGCAAAATAGAGAGTGGAAGTCGGAGAGACTGACTGCCATGAAAGCCCCGAGAACACGGTCAGGTATAGTGAGAGAAGATGCAAAATCAAAATAAATAAAGGGAACAAGTTGAGGAAAAGGGTTATTCCCATTTCCGTTTGTAGCGGCTGTTCATATTAATAGCCGGTAGATTATCGTGGTGCTGGATCGCGTTGACCATGAAGTCCATGAACCGATGGGCGTACTCCCGGGGGTGCACGGAGGAGATGGTATGGGGGTCGTGGACGACGGACTTGACGAGATGCTCGAATTTCTTGGACGAGTTGTAGGGGGTCAAAATATCAATGACGCCCATGTAGTAAATCTTGTTGGTGGGGCGGTCATTTTCATCGGTGGCCAAGAACCCCCCCGAGTCTTGGTAAAAGATACAGTTGCGGAGTTCCTTAAAGGTGGCGTCGGGGAGGTGGGAGCTGACGGCATCGAGGGACACCGGGTCGGATTCGACGATGGCTTTACGCATAGCCATGATTTTACTGGAACGACGGTTGACGGGGTGGTAGGACATGGTCTGTGCATTGGGTTCAAAAACCGATAGGGTGTTGTCCCGGATGTTATCCTTATTGCCCCGTGACCGGTCGTGGATACCAATGAGGAGACTGTAGTCCATGATATTGAGGCGCTCGAGGAGGGCCACGTCGCACTGCAATTGGTCAAAGAATTCGCGGCGTTTAATGGGGCCCAGCTCGATTTTCCGACCCATCTGCATCCAATTGAGGTCCTTCATCACGGCGCGGGGCTTTTTCTGGGCCTCTTCGCTTAGGAAGCGGCCGTAGGTGGAGCCCTTGAGGTCAAAGGTCTCGTGGATATCCTTGTTGGGGGGGAACACATTGCTCATCACGACGAAGTGTATTTTCTGGCTGTGGGGCAGTTTTACGCGGTGCAGCCCGTAGATGCGCCCGATGAGGGTATTGGGGTTTTGGCGAATGTGTTCGTAGTAATGGGGTAGGATACGCCGCATGAAGCGGTGTTCAGTGTGGTGGATGGTCTTGATGATGAAGCGGTAGTCCTGGGAGTAGTAGAAGAAGCTGCCGCTCTTACCCGCCGACCCTACTTCGGATAGAATGTATTTGCTGGTCAGGGACATGAGGTATTCAGCGGGATCTAAATCGAAAATCTCCCGGATGTGACGGAATACCCAGGGGGCGTAGTCCTTGAATTTGAAGTCGTACTTGGACGAGGGGGTTAATTCGTCACCGGTGACGTCAAAGGCCAGTTTATTGGCGGCTTTGAAGTCGGCCGAGCTAAGGGGTCGCTGGGGCTTGCCGGTGCAGCGGGATACGGAGACCCGGATACCGGTCAGCATATTGTACATGAGAACGTAGTTGACGTGGTGCTCATCGATCTGAGTGCCAATGGCGAAGGGCGGGGCGGCCGCTTCGTAGTCACGGCGACGGCGGGACACACGGCGCTGTTTCTTCATGTCCTGTTTGGCGGTTAACCAGTCGACTTGGTCATCGACCAGGGGGGCGGAAGTGGCAGGAAAAGGGGCCGATCCAGGAGGGGCCCCCGCGGGGATAGCAGTGGCCCGCTGGGCTACTAGGGAGCCGGACTCGGCCGGCTCGGCCAGGGCCTTGACCGCGGCAGGGCCCCGCTGGTGGCCGAGAGTCATTTCACCTAGGCCGGTGTTGTTGCGCTGGAGGGTGATGGCCATGGTGGGCGAAGGGGGGGCTATCCGATGGGGTGGGAAAGTGGCGGCGCCGGAGGGGTGGGTAGGCGGCTCCGAGAGTCGAATCGAGCTGGCCTGGGGGGAGCGCTGGGGAAATAGCTCGGGAGAATGTAAAGATACTTGGGACAGGTCGGGGGATACGGACGAGGCACGCGAGGCCGACAGAGTGATGATACCGCTCGACTGGGCAGCGGGGCCTAACGGCGGGGACGGTGTCTCGCGGTAAAAGGCGCGCGGAGTTGTAACGGTGCGGGGGGCGGGTTGCTCGCAGTGACTACCCTCGGAGGCGGTGCGGCGGTGGTGGGCCTGTAATATTTCGGGAACGGGTAGGGGCCAGGCCGACGGGGAGGGTGGCAGACCGACTTGGTCCTCGTTAGACTGGTAGACGGTGGGCAGGGATTGGGACTGTTGGGGCAAGGAAGGGGTGGAGCGATTGAGGGGCGGAAGGGCGGGGTCGGGGGGCGATGAGGGAGTATGGCCGGGGTCTGGCTCAGTAGGGGGGGTGGAGCGAGGAGTAGGCAGCAAAGGGTCTAGCACGGCCGTACCTGCGGGGGATTTATGGAGGGCGATGGTCAATTTAGAGGAGCGGGGCCAAGTAATGGGGTTAGACCTGGGAGGGACGTTCGTCATGGTGGACGCTAAACCCACGGAGGAAAAGGGCACAGTTATACTTATAGAGGGGGAGGGGGGAAGACGTAGGCGGGTGGGAAACTACTAAGGTGGAGTGTCAAATAAAGAGAGAGGGGGGAAGTGGATATATGCGCATACAGCGTTAGGGGCGGGAGGCCTTTCGGCGCTGGACGAAAAAGACTATACTCTACACGGAATGAAGCTGGCTGGGCCGGAGTAATCCAAGAGAAATAATGGGGTCTAGAGTGGGTCGGCGTGGATGTCCAGGCGGAGAGGGTTAAACAGAGAGGGGGCTATAATACAAAAAGGTAAGAGGAATGGGCTATGGACGGGAGGGCACGCGAGGAAAAGAACAAAGAAGAAGAATAGTTGTAAGAGAGTTGCAGTTAGAGGAAAAAAGAGAAAGTAGGGAGCTCGGAGACCGAAAAGAAGGAGCGCTAGCTATGTCCTGTCTCTAGCCTGGTCTTGTCTTGGGCAGCCCTTTTACAGAATGGAAGGAAGAGAGGAAGGAAGAAGGAATTCAAGCAGCAGAAGAAAGTAGTAGTGGACAGGTAAGGTGCACACAAGGCGACAGAGTGGGTCACACAAGGCGATGGCTGGTGTGGTGTAGTTGGTAGGTGTATTATATATACTTGTCTATTTAGTCTATACTGCAAAGAAATGAAATGATACCGAGGGGCGGTAAAACCCAACAATCCACACAAACAGACACACACACATATATCACGTAAGCCTCTCTCCTCGTCTCTTTCCCGTCGCGGGTGGAATCGGATGAAAACGAGACAATACCGGCCTACACATTCAAAATCGCCTGCACGTGCCACCCACATCCTCCGCCTTTATAAGCTGCAACTCTTGCCTCCCTTGGAACGGGCACTTCGCCGTCAATTAATTTATATATATACTGCATACCACACCATCCCCCTTGGCGTAGCGTAGCTTCCTATCTCCGATACACATCCAAGGCATCGCCTACTAAAACCGCTAATGATGCAGTTGCCTCGTTCTTTGTGTCTGGAGCAGAAGAACCCTTCCTCAGAGAATCAGCCCGTTGGAAAAACCAGCGGTTGGAAGACAATGGCCGTGGAGGCGTCCGCATCGAGCATCGAGCGCGGCCTCTTTTTACCAGCGAGGTGTTGTGGTGGTATTTCCATTATGTCCCCCCTGTGTTTACTTATTGTCCCAGTCCGCTGGTTAATCTTTCTTGATTGATCATGCCAAGCCATGCCTGACTAATCTCATATAGTCCATATCACGGTCGTTGCACTGTTATTGTCTACTGCCAACCCCTCCCTTCATTATCCAAAATTGTATCCATCTTCCAGAGGTAGGCGTCGCTCAGTTCAGCCCAGGATAAACAAAGGTGGTGGGTGGGTGAGTGTTTATTACGCTAGCTCTGGTTAAAGGTCAATTGGTGGATCTAAATATACAGTACAGAGTACAACCCTCTCTCTGCTCGTCTACTGACTTGATAATATTTGGTGAATAGGGAGGAGGACATCTTGCTACAAGGAAACACACATACGTCGGCTGTTGTGCCCTTGTCTCCCGAATCCACCCTACTCGTCCTTCCATTGGTACTTGGGAGGAGCAGGGGTTTGCTGGCCTATGCTTTCTTCAAGCGCCTTTTGCTTCTTCTTCTGGTGCTCCATAAAGCCGTACCCCACGAGAGCTAGGATGGTGATGCCCTGGGCCAGCACTCGGTAGTGAAGCATAGTATTCCCGGCTGCTTTATTACCTCGGCGCAAATGGTACACCGCGGATAGTAGAGCACCGCATGTGGCCAGAGCCCCTACAATTTGTAATAGATTAAATACCAGTTAACCAGGGGGGCGCATAGAAGGGTCGGTGGTGGGGTCAGTACTATGATCCAACCAAGCTAATAGAAATACCCATAGAATTACGTCCTTACTTAACGGTAGAGATAGTAAACCTTCTATATTCATATTGCGTTACCAATATATTTCACTGGTATTGACAGCCAAGCACACCTGAAATACATAAATGAATGAATACTCACCAACGGTTACGAAGGGTTCCTCGACCGACTTGCGCATGATACGGGCAAATACGCTGGTGTCGTGGGCGCCGTCTTGATGCATGGTGTCAGAGTAAGTAGCCGAATTTGGTCGGGTCGGGGAAATGAGCAATGGAGGGGGGCTAGTTGGTAATGTAGAGTCCCACTGAGTGAAATGAAAAGAAGCTCGAGATTCGACTAATAATAATAGAAAGCAGTCAATAGCATTTGGAGGGGAAAAGGAATTCTCTCACTCGATGGCTCTACTTTTTACTATGCATATATCTTACAGTGGGAGGGAGGGAATAATAGTGGTGGGGGGGGATGGGGGCTATATACAGTCTTTCAACTACTACTAGATAGTCAGAGAGTTCAGTTCAGCTTGACCAAACAATATAAGCGGCACGATCCCCCTATAAGGCATTCTTTCATCACGTGGACAGAGCAATAGTAATGGTGGGCTAGTTGGGCATCATCCGTCACCCACATATATACAATATACCACACCATACTTATTATACTTACTACACAATGAATGAATAGTAGTGTACTGGGCCAGAAAGAGAAGACGTGCGGCTGGAATAAGGAAGGAAGGAAAGGGAAAAGGGGCTGTTAAAACCACACCCGTCACCACGTTTAGGCTTTGGGGGGGAGGGGTCTTTTTGAAGGGAGAAGGAATAAGCCGCTGAGCCTGCTAAACTACCAAAGTCCTTCCTTCTAGCCTCCTTCTTTATCCTCTCAGTATTACTACTATTCCCCGCTTCACTCACTGTGTTTCGTATATTATTCGCATTACCTAACCCACCTCGTTGAGCCTAGGAGGTTTGGTATATAAAATAGTATGCCCTTTTGCTTAAACCGTTCAATCCGTATATAACCTTTCCCTATTCCCTCGGCTCGGATGCTTCCAACCCTAACTAGCTTGTTACAGTTCGGCCTTGAATAGAAGAGGCCCCTTCTTCTCCCACTTCTACTTCTATCCCCCCCAACCCCCCTGTTCCGCCTGGTAATTGCAATCGCCTAGTCCACAACTGCCCCCATGGACTTCGACGAAGGTAAGCATGTAATCTAATCGAGAGTTCTCGGTGCCCTGGAGCCTCCAGTGTAGAAATAAAATGGACTGTCCCTTGCGGCAATGCCGCCGGGCATGGACGGGTGACTCACTACTATCCCCCTCCTATTTACATCCACCGCGGACTTTCAAGCAACCTTCTTTGAGAGATAGATACTAATACCTTCTCCCCTCATTCCTTCTTCATTTCCCCACTCCCTGGCCCTACCTCCAGCGGAATGCTGCCGCGTCTGCCGCGGAGAGGCTACGCCGGAGGAACCGCTCTTCCACCCCTGTAAATGCACCGGCAGTATCCGCTATGTACACCAGGACTGCTTGATCGATTGGCTATCGCATAGCAACAAGACCAAGTGCGAACTATGCCGCCACACCTTCGAATTCTCCCCCGTCTTCGACCCTAATATGCCCTCCCACGTCCCCTGGTACGTGGTCATTAAACGCCTCGCCATCCAGACCGGCCTCGAAGTCCTGTGGGCCTTCCGCATGCTCCTAGTGGCCTTTGTATGGCTCATTCTGCTTCCGTACATGACCGTTTGGATGCTGCGCTTTTACTTCTGGAGCGGCCAGACCATGGCCTACGTGGTAAGCGGCGATGTGCACCGCATTCCCGGCTTTTTGAACTACACCCACACCCTACGGCGCGAACAAAGCATCTTTGCCAATGCCCTCAATGGTACCCTGCTTCCGTCTCTGATACTCGGCCCCATCGCCGCCGCCGATCATCCCAGTCCGTCCCTGCGTCAATTTATCCTGGATTGCCTAGAGGGCGAGGTGGTGACCACCGTGGTGGTGCTCGTCTTCACCATCCTCTTTGTGCTCCGGGAGTGGATCCACTCCAATGCGCCCCTACCCAATCTTCAGCTTGAACCGGACGAGAATGTCCAGGCCTTTGGGCTCGAACCCATCCCTCCCGGCGTTGACCCCCCGGCCGCATTTCCGGAGGCCGCCATCGACAACCCTGATAATGCTGGGGTAGAGGCAGAGGCTGAAATTCCAAACCAGGTCCGGTTCCAACGCAACATCGAAGATTTGCGACGCCGTCAGCAAGATATTCGGCGGCGCCGGATGGATCTTGAACGGGAAATTGAGGAGCTGGAGCGGGGTCGATTGCGTAATCAGCGTATCATCCCGCCCAACCTTAACGAGACTGACGCTTGGTTACCTGACCCGTTCCTTCACCCCGAGTCCGGTCCCGGTCCGAATCCACATCGAAACCCCGCCGATTCCTTGAACCCCATACCACCATGGCCCTTGACTGAGGACGACCCTGGTTTGACTAATCAGCCGTATCAGTTGCGGCGCCGGAGACTACACCCTCGGGCATATTCGGCCGGCTCCATGGAAGAGGATGCACCAGGAACGTCCGCTGCCCAGGATGACGACCAGCCCACATCACCGGTAGCTAGACGGTCCGGAAAACGTCCTGACCTCCCAAGTCAATCCGAGCAATCTTCGTCCTCCGGATTGACCCCTGTTCCCTCTGCTCCCTTGGCCGCCGGCACGTCCCACTGGTCCTCTCGGCCCGATGATGCCCATGGATCAGCTGCTGCTGCTACCACCACTGCTCTGGGTGGTGGGGTCTTTGCCGTCGGCTTCGCGGCTTCTAACCCACCTTTTTCCAGCGGCGCCGCCCCCGGTTTCCCATCTACTGAATCAGGAGTAGTCGACGAGGCCCCCCCAACCGAGACCGAACCACTAATACTGGACCAAACCAGTTTCGACGGGAGTTCGAATCCAGACTCTGATTCAGAGTCCGAGCCGGACTCGGACGACCCCGAGGCGGATGGCGTGGATCCTGCGGATGCGGCGGTCGCCGGGGGTGGCCCCAACCCGAATAACGCTGGCCCCAATAACCCCGATTTGCCCGATGACTTGGCCGACCGGGAGGGCATCGACGATATATTTGAGGCCCTCGGCGTTCGCGGTCCCATCATTAACCTATTCCAGTACTTTGTGCTAATTTTCTCCCTAATCGCCCTTGTACTGGGTGCTGCCGTCTGGATACCATTTACCCTAGGCAAACTCCTGTTGGTACTTAACCCGCTGAAAATGCTCATGCTACCCCTCCTGGTCCTCCAACTCATCACCGACCCCGTCATTGACTTTTGCGTGGACCTGGTATTCCCCTTCATGCTGGACGCCATCACCGCGACCGCATACGCCATATGGATGACTCTCGTGCCGTTAGCCAGCAACGTGGCCCAGATTCTGCACCCGGTAATGCTCCTTCTACCGGGTGTTTCGGTCAGCTCTACCGGTTCTGCTACGTTGACACCCACTGGGTTACTTCCCGCCGTTATTACCAAGGCCCTTGACCCATGGGTTGACCGGATAGCCGAGGTTGGTATCGCCGCTTGGTCCCAGTTATTCGGTATAGCGTCAATGGTACTGGTGAGTAGCAGTAGTGGTGGTGGTGGTGATAGTGGGGACGGCGGCTCTTTATCTCCCTCGGACGCCGCCTCGACTAAGATTGCGTCCGCTTGGTTTGGTCAGGCTTCTTCGTCGCTGCCCCTAGCCGCCCGGCTTACCCAGTTTCTTAATGCAGTGACCGCCACGAATCTGACCGATACCCTTTCATCGAACACAGACTCGACGGCACTGGCGTACCGCCTAGCCTCCCGGCTCCAATGGGTTCATACCTACTGGGTGGATCTGGCCCACAGTGACACTCTAAGTAGCCGTCTTCTTACCTGCGGCCTGGGCATTATGCTTTTTCTACTAGGAACCGTTTATATCATGTACGGGGGACTTGATATGGCGGGCGAACGCAGCCGGGCCCTCAAACGGGGGACCCAAACCGTCGTCTCCATGGTCAAAGTACTGTTTTTCCTAATCCTCGAGCTGGGGTTCGCGCCCTTTGTCTGCGGCTGGCTACTCGATATCGCCACCCTCCCGCTATTCCCCGAGGCCATCAATCTACAGGGCCGTATCGCCTTTGCCCGAACCTATACGTTCAGTTCCTCCTTCCTGCACTGGTTCACGGGCACCATTTTCGCCTATTTGTTTTCGTTTTCGGTGTCCGCCTTCCGGGAACTCATCCGCCCAGGTGTCCTGTGGTTCATCCGGGACCCCAGTGACCCCCAGGCCCAACCCATGCGCGATATTTTGGAAAAACCGGCCACCAACGAAATGCGCCGGGTGGTCCATTCCCTCATTTTGTACTCCGTGGTCGTGTTGGGTGGGTTCGGATCAGTGGCCCTGGCTATTTCCTACCTTCCGCCGCTCGGCGGTGGCTCCATTCTGCCCCTCCACTGGCGCTTCGCCACCGGTCGGGCCGCCTCGCCGGTACCCTGGGACGTGATCATCCTCCACGTGGTGGTGCCCCCCTTATTCCGGCGGGTCAAGCCCCGTAAATGGTATAAATGGATTGTCGGATGGTGGGCCCGACAGGCCGCCCGGAGTCTACGACTCTCGGCGTTTTTCTTCGGGGGCCGGTTTCCCGACGAGGAAGGGTACTACATTTACCCCAGTTGGCTCGCGTGGCTGACCGGTCGGACATTTAAACTGCCCGTTCCGGAGGTTTCCCCACCGGCCTTGGGCGATGCCGCCTATCGCCATCGGCACCCCACCCGGGCTCCCCCTGCTCAGCCCTCCCAGGTAGACGACGAATTTGAACCCAGCGTAATCGTGCTGGACGGGAGACGGCTCGAGGCGGTAGTGGAGGAGACCTTGACCGGTATAGCGCCCTCGTCCAACGCAAGGGTAGGTGACAACGGATTCCACCGGAATACTCGGTTCGTCGACCCCCGCGGCACGGGCCTGGCTTTCCAGCGCGACGGTTCCCTACTCCGAGTGCCCAACTACGACGGTGCCCCAATTGTGCCGGGTCACCGGATGCTGGTTCGGGCCGACCGATTCGGCGTACCTTTGGACCCGGCGGAAGATTACCCCGAACAACGCCAGATGGGCGGTCCCCGCCCCCTGGCCTTGGGGGAGATGCCCCCCCAACCGTTCCCTAATCTGATCCCAGACCCTGCCGGGGTCGGTCCACCGATTGCCCCCAGTAAGCAACGGCGGTTCACGCTAGTCTACGCCCCTCCCCACCTACGGCTTCGGCTGGTTGCCTTTCACATTTATTTGTGGCTAGGCATGGCACTGACCGTGTCGGCGATGCTGATTATCCCTTTACTGACGGGTCGGGCTCTCTTTGCGTGGGGTATGGGAGCTTTCCACCGGGCGTACGCGGCCCAGATTCAGGATATGGCCAACGGCCTCCTGACCTTCAACCCCCCTCCCTTTTTAACGGCCCTCCCCGTCGCAGACCACAAGGTGGCCAACGGCCCCACTTCGTCCTGGCTAGCCTCCCGGCGTCAGCAGATCCTCATGTGGGACCCGAATACCCCCGTGGATGATATTTACACCCTATTACTGGGCCTGTACGTATGGGGGGTGGCCATCTGGCTTGTGACCCGGGTATGGACCGATTTGCATCGGTTTATCAAGCGATGGAACACCCGTCGGTACGCCCGACTCGTGGCCCGCAACCGACGGGCTCGGCAACATCCCCACCGGTATCATCACCCTACCCCATGGTACGGCCAACTGCCTCCCTGGGTGCCCATCCTCACCCAGCACTTCGCCGGCTGGTGTCGCGCCAAGTGGAGTCTGGCCTACAAGTCATTGATTCTCCTCCTAGCCGTGGGCGTATTTTTGCCCACCCTATTGGGCTTAGTCGGCGAGTTATATATTGGCGGACCCGTGCGGCTGGCGGCAGTGCAGTCGGTGGAGGCGTGGATTCACCGGCATCCGGCGGACGCCCCTTTGGCGGTTGGGCGGACGGAAACCACGGTGGCACCAGCGGAGGCGGATATGCCGGCCTTTTCCGCCCTTTCCAATCGGCATACGGGACTCCATGAAGCGGGTTGGACCGCCCAACGGTTTCCCCGACTGGTGGCGCAACACGAGCAGCAGGTACTCCACGATATCGACGAGACGACCACGGACGGATCCACCGGTACACCCGACCACCCGTCAGGTATGGCCGCGCCTACGATCCCCGGCCATCTCCTTGGGGTGACGCTCAACCCCAATTTGCTGCGAATGATCTATGGCCTGGAACAACCGGCCTTTACCGACCAGGAGGCCCGGAAGGATTCACAAACCGGTGCGCAGTCGCGGACATCCCCCCCACCACTCAGCCCGCCGGCGGTGACTATTTGGAACTTAGTGAACCACTCGGCCCAGTCTCCCGGCCGCTTTTTCCTTTTCTGCTGGGCCACCGGCCTCGTGTTCCTAAAAGGGCTATCCGCCGTACTGAACCAGTCCCTCCCCAACTCCGCCATTCCCCAAATGTGGAACCGGATCACTGATAACGGCAACTGGGCACATATCCAACTCCGGGCGCTGTTCACGGAAATGATACTCCCCGCCGGGGTCCTGACTTTTCTACTCGTGGTCGTCCCGCCCCTGGTGGGCACGTTCACGTTGGCCCAACTGAACCAGCCCGACCTGTTGTTCGATCCCCATCTCCTGTGCTGGCTCTACCCGCTGTCCCTCCTTTTTATTGTGAATGCGTTTACCATGTATTTCATCTACCATTGGTGGCAGACCTGGGTGGTACAGGTGCACCAGGACGAATACTTGATCGGTCGTCGGTTGCATAATCTAGAGTCCAGGGCTGGCACCACTACTACCGTTACCACTACTGCCACCGTTGATAACACTGACGATGGCCCAGAAGTCGCGCCGGAACCAGCGGTCGTCAATTGATTGGACCATTCATATTTTACCTTGGCAGCTTTCATCGTTCTACATTCTACATTATATCATTTTTATATATTAATATATATATGGGTCCATCTATATGGACTGTCGTACATTCTCCCAACCCCAATTGCGGGGCATGTTAGGTATGTCTGGTCGTTGCTTACACTTCCATTTTTATTCATACACACCCTTACTCAAGCAAAATAATGCGAACCTACTTTCATTAAACTGGCAATAGCAAAAACAATAGGGAAAGGCTACCAGTCGGAATTTACTTTTTGAAGGTTCAGTATGGCTATAAATATGGAGTGAGAATATGGGGTTAGGTTAGTTCTATAGTACAGTCGTAGTTACGGAGGGAGCCGATAGGGTATGCACCACCCGCAATACCCCAATCGATCACATCGGGTGGTGAAACACCTAGTAGTCCTCGGTGTGGAGGGGTTGGGAGGATAGAAGGGAAGGGGGGGATGTTAATTGAGGCCCCTGTTAAATCCATTTGAAACTAAGCATCCGGTGCGGTTGATGGCGGAGGAGGAGGTGGTGGTGGAAGAAGACTCTCCGACGGTTTCCAAATGGCCTGCTCAAACCGACCACCACCGATGGTATTGATGGTTATCGGTGATTTAACCCACCGAGCTCGGGGTTGCGAAGGGTGGTGAGGCGGGAGATTCTGAACATTCACCTGGTTCCCTCCGATGGGGCCATCGGCCGTAGCCGCCATAGCGGCCGCCTGGGGTTCGCCGCCCTCCGGGTGTGGATGGGCGTGTCGATGGGCGGCGTGGTGTGAGGTGGGTGGGGGCATGGACGAGGGGGAATGGTGGTTGGGATTGGGATTAGACGTCATTGGTACTGTTGGAGGTATTGGAATGTTGGGGGGACCGGGTAAGGGATAGGCATATATTGAGCTATATATATCAACTAAGTCAGACAGGTTGGGGAATGGTGCCCAAGTATAAATAAAAAAGAAACTATCTAAATATATATATAGTTAGCTAAGCCATGGAAAAGACGCTCTGGTCTAGCCAAATGTAAAAAGGGAAATTTAACAGTATATAGTGTAGTCCTTCATGGGGCTACTATATGTCGCTGGCATTGGGCTGGGGAGTGAGGGGAGCGGGGCACACTAGTAGAATCTCTCCCCGTTCTGGAAAACAGCCGAGTTGGAATCCCCCGTGCAAAGGCCGAAGCAATTCCTGGGGCTGTTACCCAAATTAACCGCGTCTAAACTCGGGAGGGTAGTCTGTACCGCTACTCATCTCTCCCCATTCGCGTGCATTGCAGTTTCTTTCGCTTCTTGCTGATTCGAGAATATCCTTGTCTATACTATTATATAGTTTTCTAAATCCTCCAACCTCGTTTATTGAGCTTCCCGAACCCAGAATCTATCAACATGGCCACTCAACTCCTCCCTCTGGGTAAGACCAAACCATGCGGGAATGCGACAGTTTAGGGAATCAGGGCCATGTGGTAAAGCCACTGGCAGCCCAGTCTCATTTATTGTAGGCGGACCACACAACCCGCCCATTGTTGCCTTATTAATAAGCCCAAACCCCCCACCCGCTCTTCCAGTCCGCCACATATATGTACTCACACCTTGTAACCTATATTTCAATTTCTAACCTACGAATATTCTGTAGAACTCATCGATAAGTGCATCGGCTCCAAGATCTGGGTGATAATGAAGAGCGAAAAGGAGTTCACGGGGGTCCTCTCGGGCTTCGATGATTACGTAAATATGGTGCTCGACGATGTGACGGAATTCGAAAAGGTGGCCACGGGTTACCAAAAGACTCAGCTCAAACAAATTCTACTCAACGGTAACAACATCTGCATGGTAAGTTCATTAATTAGCGCTGTCGGTAGTACGGGCTCATGCTAGATGTTGTAGATATAACTGGTCTAAATGGCCACCAACCTGAAGGAGCCCCAAGGAGGGCGAGGGCAATCGATTTTATCTGTTTCGAACTTTAGGTACACGGCACTGATCATGGCCACTGGTGTTTATACCTTACCCACGTACTAAATAATTTATGTTGTCCTATTTGGTACTGGGATATTCCCCCTTTAGCTTGTTCCCGGCGGCAATGGTCCCGAATAACGACCAAGGTGGACCCATTCAACGTCTAGCGGATTCCGACGCGGACAGCCCCCATCCTTCATACGGTGGCCATGTGTAGTTTTGAATGTTACCCTACTACTTTTCAATAAACCATTTATTAACCCAGCTACTGCCCCATTTAGGCGTTTTTCGGATGGTGATGTTCGGTAGTAATCTGAATAACCTATAGTGATGCTCTGTTACCATTGAAGGATAAGTTTTGGTGGAATTTCTGCCACCCTGCGTTTGGAGTGGGCAAGTGAAAGTCCCTCAATAAATCACGTGCTCTGTTTGATAAGGGCATTTGGTTTAAAAACCACGACTGCCTATTGATCAACAACACAAGGGCTAACAACTAATAAGGAGCATCGCCGTGGCTCCAACTACGGCGGAGTGTGAATATCGGATTGTTTACACAATAATAGAGACTGGGTGTAGTATCCAGCTGATACCCTCCCTTCAGTGACTTCCCCTGCCCAGTAGCCAACCCTAATTGCAGCCCACACTGTTTACGCGTTAACAAGCCGACTGCTTCCCTTCCCTCCTTCCCTACTATTATTCTTTTCCTGTCCCCCCTGTACTGGCACCACTTCTCATTCCTTCCCTTCTTCCTGATTAGCTACTTAGGTAGAAAGTCACTGTTTTTAACTGCTATTCGGAACCCAGTGCAATATACTTGGGATACCAATCTATTACCCGTCTATGATTCACTAGAGCCCATTCCCTTGATTCAATGTCTAGACGTAAAAGCAAGAGGGCCGGCAAGGCTGGCCTAGCTACCCCCAAGACAGTCCAAGCACCGTCTTCCACCAAGCACATCGAAGGGGTCACCAAGCCCCGTAAGTTACGCTTCTCGCTGCCTGGCCCCGACTCCGAGACCCTATTAACTACCGCAGGACTTACTAAACCCGTCGATCCGACCCCTCTTCCGGAAGAGCCGGCCCCGGAATCCCCGTCTCGCCCCCCGGCCTCGCCGGAGGCCCCCTCAACAGCCGACCATTCCCCCATTCCCGCTCCCACCATCGTCCGCCCCTTCTTCAACACCAAGGCGGCGGACCATACCGAAGAAGACCGTATCCAAAAAGCCATGAATGCGGCTGCAGCAGCCGACGACGGGGGCGACAGTGAAGCCTATGCTACCGACCAGGAGCCATTCGAGGCCCTGTGTGAAGACCCGGCCATGATCAGCCGTACACCCCGGCACCACGAGGCCTTGACTGGGGCCGGGGGTATACCCTTCAATTTCGATTTTAGTGCCCCCCGGTTCCGGGATTTTACGAAAGGAACCCCGGGTCCGGCCAATATGGCCGACTTGTGGTTTGATCGCCGGTTGGCCACCCCGTACACGGTGACCGCTCGACTGACCCGGTCCCAAACCGCCTCTGATCGGGCTGCTGATCCGGCGGTACAGCCACCCTCACCCGTAGCTACTCCGCTGGGCGGGTCGTTAGTGACCAACACGGCCGAGTCGCCGGAATCTCCTCTGGCGGCTTCTAGCTACGCCGCGTCGGATGCGGGGACCGAATCCGTGCATTGGTCAGACACCGAAGGCCCAGCGTCCGAAGCTGAGGCGGATGCCGGCTTTTTCGGGGGTGGGAGCGATGAAGACTCTGATGACGCTGGGTCCGTCGCAGAAATGCTCTTTGATGATTACGACACGACTACCGCTATTAATGATCTAGACGAAAATGATAACGAGAGTGCGACTGAAGACTGCAGCTTAAAGCAGGCCCCTGTGAAAGCGACCCCTAAACCCACTGTGCCACGCTCGGTTCGGTTTGCCCGCTTTGGACCGCCGAATCGGGCTACCCCAGCATCCCACCTAAAAGTTCGCCTGGCTACGCCCGCGGCTGTTCCTAAATTAAAGCCCCTCCACTTGACGCCATTCCGTTCATTTGCTCCGGCTAATAATGACCCCCCGCACTCAATATCCTCCGATATCATGGCCTCCTCTGTGATCTCCTCCGACTTTGATTCACAGCTATCAACGCCTACCTCAACGGCCCCTTCCACCCCTCCCACATCTCAGCGAGCCAAAGCCCGGCCCCGGGGTACGTTTACGGTCACCCCGCTCCGACAGGCCTTATCGGCTTCCCTCCAACAGGTTTCCACGAATATGCCCCATGAGGTCATTGCCGAGGTCCCCTCGCCTAGAGTCCGCCCAGCTGGGGGTCGGGAGCGTTATCATCCCTACGCTAAACCCGCCGGTTTAACGGTGCCGCAGCCCTTCCGTTTCCAGTCCACCACACGCGCCCGCCGCCTGCTGCGGACTCGCCAACGACAGAGGGAGCGGGCGGTAAGGATAAACAGGGCGGCTGCCCTATCGGCCGAGGAACAGGACCAAGTGTTTGCCCGGTTGGCTCAGCGACACCCTCCGCACGGGACGGTGGGTGGCCCGGCGTCTACCGCAGATCATGCCGCGAGCGGTGAGTTTATATCGCTAGCCGAGAAACTCCGTAATTTCCTCCACACACCGGAGCGACTGCGAAAGGTGGTCCCAACCGCTGCTACCAAGACCGCTCGGTTCACATTCCCCCGGTCCCCGGCTCTCCGTACCAAACTCCGAACTAAACCCGAGGCTCTACACCCGGTCCTGAGCACCGCCGAACGCGAGTGGCAGGAGTTTTTGGCCGAGCCTAAATTCAAGGCCCACCCGGTTAAACGCCACGTTCTCAAGCGCCAACCGCAACTTCCGCCGGTAGTTAAACCGGAGTTGACGGTCCCCCAGTCCCCCGCCATTCACAAACCCCGGCCCCCGCGGACCCGGACACCTTCACCACCGCGTATCCCCAAGGCCAATCCTATTCGACTCCCTGAACGGCCGTTTGTGCCCGAGTTCCACCCCACGGTGACCCAGCCCCAGCCGTTCCATCTGCGGATCGACCAAATCGGTCAGCGCATCCAAGAGCGGGTCCTGACGAAAATGGAGCAGCAGCGGGCGGAGGAGGCCAAAGCCCGGCAATTCAGAGCCCGGACTTTACCTCCGGAATCGCCGGATCCGCTGCCGGCCCCCCGCCCTAAACGGCTTACCCAACCCCGGGAGATCAAACTGCATACCCAGGCGCGTGGGGTGACTTACCAGGCCCAACTCCGCACCCGCTTGCGGGAAAAACGCCGCGAACAATTACGGCAGGCCCGGTTCCGAGCCCGGCCGCCACCCACCTACCCAAATGCCTTTGTCCCCCACCAGTCCACCCAACCCCTCACCACCGCCGTGGACCCCCCTTTGCGAACCGTCGCCCGCCATAACCAACGCGAAGCCTTTGACCAGTACCTCCGAGACCGCGAAAATCAGCGGGAGGCCGAGCGCGATGCGACTCGTCGCCAAGCTGAAGACCAGGAGCGGTCCCTCCAACTGGCGCTCCGGGACCAGATGGTCCATCGCCCGAAACCGGTCCCCCAATTTCCGAACCCCTCGCCCTTGAAACCCTCGAATCGACCCCTGACCATGGCGGAATCACCCCTAATCGGCGGTAAACGTAAACGGCTGGAAATCGAAGCGGGTCTGATACACGGCGGGGACGAACGCCAGGAGGCGAATATGCCCCATAATCGTCCGATCAAGCAGCTGGCGAAACTCAAGCGACTTCGGCCTACTCCTGACGCAACTCAACGGTAAACTTGGAACTAGCCGATGGGCCAAAGTACCTGCTAATTGTGAAAACCACGGCCGGGCCATCCGGAACGCCTAACGGGTTTGGCAACCCATAGGGGGAAGGGGGGGTATCATGGTAGTATTATCCGTTATGTGTATAATGGCATCCCCTCCCCCACTCTCGTACCGTACCTTTCCCTTGCTTTCAAATGGCCTTTAATGGCTTATAACCTTGATCAAAGGAACACTCTAATGATAATGCCAGCATTCCATTAATCCCCGATAAGCCCTTTCAGTATGTCGATCGCAACTCAAGCTGTTGTGTGTGTATGTTTTTTTTTGGTTTTATAGGTGTACTCCTGTTTTTGAATGATACTGAAACTCAATCCAGATTTCATATTTAGTAACCTGGCAGCTTATTCTGAATGGCTAGTAATGAGTACTCGAGTAAATTATACCGACTATAAATATGGACAATATTACAATACATATATTGAAAGGAGCCAATCGACTCGACGGCCGGCTTTTAATTTTGGAATTTAAATAACGTACAGCAAAGAGTCAAATATTAGGTGAACAATGGCTTGGCGTACCAATCGCTGTGGTGGGCATAACTAGCGTAGGGCCAATCCCAGGGATTCGTTGAGTTGCTGGACTGTAGCCTCGTACTGGTGGTAGAGTTCGGTTATGTTGCGCGACTTCCGTTTGTTAGATATGAAGCTTTGCGTATGTTTCCGGGCATCGTAATCGTCAATATGAAATCGCATAAAGCACATGTTAAAGAGGATCTTCTTCTCTAGCGCATCGGACCGAGTCGCCAAGCGAAGGAAATCAACAGTGCGCTGGCCTCGGGCGAATTGGTCTGCTAAATCCGCCGAGGGAGCTGAAGCTGTTGCAGATTTTGCCGGTGACGCTGCTGCTGCTGAATTGCCGGATCCGGACTGGGTGGTGCTAAGTACCGATTCGGGCGTATGGTCAAAGGCGCGGTGCAATTGGGTTCGGAAAACTTTGCTATAACGTTGGTGGCCGCGACTCGCCTGGCTGCCGGCCCGGGCTAATTGCCGGTAGAGCGAACGTAGAGCGGCTGGGCTCGGATTTTGGGCCATGGGATCGGAATGGGCTTTGGTAAATGGATAGGTGAAGGACTGGGGGGGGCGAATTGACTAGGATTGAGAAATTAGGTAAATGCGAAAAACCCAGACGACTATATGTAGTTATGGATAGACAACTATTAGTAGTATGAAAGAAGAGTCGGGTACAATAAGAGAAACGAATGCTTCGCATTGCAAAAGGAAATTCACGGAAATTCCGAAAGTCGCTTGTAGAGAGAGCAAAAGTAAGACTTGGAAATTCTTGAGGAGAGGCCCCGACAACAGGGGCTACCGCAGTATACTTGAAGTGTCAAACAGAGCGGGGCGAAGCAATGCTCGCTGGACTTGAAATGTATGGCAGGTCATGAGGGAATATATGCATGTTGTCCACTCGAAGATGAGAGCGGATAGTCGAGGGGAATGGGATCAGCCAACGTGGGTGACTCTGGCCAGGATGAGTCAGCGAAACCCTGTGCATGGGAGGGAACGGCCATGTAAACATTATTGCGCACTACCCAGGGCCAACAAACCGCAGGCCACTAATGTAGACCTGTGCTCAATCGATATAGTGTACTGTATATATGATTAACCCCCAAACGGGGTATCCACTGAGAGTAAGTATGGCTCCTTCAATATATAAAAATTGGCTGCAACAAGAGGCCGTGTCGGCGGGTATGGGCAATATCCGCTGCTGCTATTGATCGTAGGCGAGTTCAAGTTGAATTCGAAGAACATCGTAGTGGGTCATCAGGGCCTCGGTCGGGGCGGTCCAAGTCAAAGTCTAGCAGTATTTGAGGAGTATGGACTGGTTGGAATAATTGACGAAATAATACTCCTACAAGGCAATGTGCTACGCAGTAGTAAACAGAATTGCTCCAGCAAGAACTGGGCACCGAATAGACGCCCGTATTTTCCTATTCGGTCAAATGGGCATAGTGTTACATCGTCGATAGCCGGGTATGCTTGAGAAAACCAGCTTTCAAAAGCTGAAGGCCCAGTCGTTTACAACTGTCGAAAAACTGGATAGCTGAAATAGAGTCACCATCTAATCGGAGAAATGATGCAAATAGTGTGACGTTCTGAGCATCGATCTTGAGGGCGTTGGCCAAGGTCTCTCGCATAAGTAGTAATATCGGATATAAGGTGACAATCGCGCTGGTTTCGTCTGTGGCGTCCACTGGTAGAGGCCGAAACCTGAAGCGCCTTCTGATCGGCCTTACCCATTGCGGTTGTTGGGATACGATCCATTGCAACGGTAAAATTAGGTACCAAGTAATGAATGAGTTTAGGGTAGAGATGGTTTTTAAGGGCCATTGTACCAACCAATTTGGGGTATATATAGAGAAAGAGATTGGAGGAATACGTAGGCTACAGTGTGATTAGCCCTCTATCACCGATGAGACGATGATTTCGAATTCTCCTAGCTCGGCACAATAACAGCAGTTTCACCTGGAAGTCTTTTTGCGAAATGATGTAGGCCTTGCCATTGGGGAGCCAGTACACAAGACTACCGGTCCGGTGCAGGCAATCCTGGGCAAATACATTAGGAATAACCGTTTTAGCAGTGAGGCCAGAATGTTTCTAATGCCCAGTGCTGACTCCAATACCGCCGATACAGAACTCACTGGGGACACCCATGGGAACAGGCTGAAGCTGACTGTCGAGAATATAGCTTGGGATATTGGTAATTGGGTAACCAGTGGATACAGGTGAATTTATTCAAATTTGACCAGTGTGGAACCCAGCCGTAGCTTGAGCCGGCCTTTAGTAACATAATCGGGTAACATGTGCACATCACTGATATACGACATGTGTCGTAAGAGCCTCACCAGTAGCAAACACTTTAATGGTATTCGGATACCCGTATGAATCAATGGTAGACATGAGAGAAGGTAAGGGAATGCAGGTATTTGCCCTAGTAACAGTATACTCGAAATTTCCATCTATCAGTACCAACGTGCCATCCGAGTGAAAGACACAGAATATTTACATGAGATATTCATCAAAGGAAATATTCGGAAGTCGTAGGAATCAGCATTCAGGACCGAGGTGGATGATCACACAGCTAGTTAGTATGAGGTTGGCTAGTGATTCATGCCACATATGAATATCCTTGGGCCGACCGGCAGTTCCCAAAGTGATAACAATATAGGTCGAGTCATGAGGGGTGCAGGTGGGGCCAGGATAAAACACAGCCATGACTATTCTATATGGATTGATGAAGCTGCACCAGGCTCACAAATATGCCCATTAAATATGCTGAAATGGCCAGTGATGGTTAGCAACGACCGCCCTGCTAATAAACCATATGTGTAAAGGAGGTGACCATTAGCGCTGGACACGTCCATCGGTATGCACACTCCATCAGTCATTAAAGTGCCCAAATAACCGATAATGGAGTCAGCTGACTTGGGGAGGAGCAGGGCGGTATGAGCACCCGGTTTGAATCTGTGTTGGTTGGAGGGTCAGGGTGATCCAGCATGATCAATAGTAAACCTCAGCATAAGTAGATCATAGATCTGCAGTCTCGAAGCTATACTATTAGGTTTGGTAAAGACATGTTGAGTGACCAATTGATAAGTCAGGCATTGCTATTGGGGAAGCTTGCGTACAGGCCCTTGAGTTCGATAGTATATGAGCTGGGCCTCCAGTAGGCAAAACCATAAGCTCATGCAGGGTATATGTTAGCCCCACCACCTATCTTGACAGACATTAGCCCAGGAATCGAGTCAGGTAGGGAGTATAGGTGTTATCACAGCAGGTTGTTTTAAAGAGATGGTAGCAATTTAGACTTTCATCATAGTCAGCTCACTTGACCATGTAGGCATACTCAGTGAAGGCCTGTCTGTCATGGCACTCAAGGGTGATTTCAGGGGCATTAATATCAAGCTTGGATACTGGTGTATTGTTGTATATAACAAGGGTATCAGGGAGCTTGTCTTCAGGGGTTGCTTGACCTTACCTGCAGATATCCCCTGGGCTACATTTCTTAGATGCCATCAGCTCCCTGACTGACTATCTAGATTTTGGACACAACCAGTGGTGTGGCAAGGTGTAGTGTCCCCTTAAATTGCCACAGGTATGCACAATTATTATTTACTTATTATATTTATATGCAAGGTGTGAAGTGGCTTTTTTGTCTGGTATATCCAGTTTTTTTCCCTTCCCTTTTAACCCATTTCTTCCATACAAATTTTTCCTTTAATTTTATTTATATTTTTATTGGTGGATGTATGCTTTCCCTATGATTGGATATGCACATTCATGCTTGATTATTAGTGGTTATTTGATTTTATTCCTATCCTTTATT
>JANBQC010000417.1:0-25294 GCA_027576995.1 Dimargaris cristalligena
GCATAGTCATGCCCCAGGAAAGTGTCCATGGCCCGACGGGTATTACGGGCGTCCCAGATGCGAATGCTCTTGTCGGCTGCCCTACCCTGGATCCACCACCCCCAATAGAATAGTGTTGGTATAGGTTAGTCCCCCCCAGTCAAGCATTATGCCCACATGTCCTACTTAAACCCAGTCGCCCTAGTCCAAACCAATCCCAAGCCGTCTCGGTAGATAACCGCCGTGGTCGGGTAATAAAAAATCACCCTCATTGTATCTAAGGGGGGGTGGTTTAGAGCAACACCGGCTGGCAACGGTTTATTGAATTGTTCTCCCGGCCAATGTTTCACCAAAATTAAATCTACGGTGCGAATTCAATAGATACGCGCATGCATGGTAAGGTGTTTGATCCCCTCGCATGGGTCATTACATGATACGCAGGGCCGTGTCTCGCAGTCGCCGGCTTACCTCCTGCCGAATGGTCTCAATGATTGCGTGGCAGGGAATGTCGATGGGCTCGCTGAATATAGAAAGAGGGAAGGGTGTAATCCAACAGGAATGGTTCGGCCATTAATGTCACCCTTGGACCACGCCACCCATATCCATACGTAAACACCAGGTCCAGACTGGGTTCCACATCCCCCATCTCACTCAATAAGCCACGGGCCCTAAACGAGGCGGAATAGTCATCATTCGGCTTGGAACTTACCTGTCATCGCCGCCCAAGTACAGGGTCTCAATCGGCAACACCAGCCGTGAAGTACCTAAAATAATTTGACAGCGCCAAACAGCCCAGCTATAAATTGAGTCACATGATTTGGTATCCCTCCCTCTCTCTCTGTCCATCTTCCACCAGCTCCCTTCCACTAGAGGGTTGCCTCAAGGAACGTAACATAATCCGACACCACCGCCCCAACTATACAAACTACAGACCAGTTCGCCAACCATTCGATACTGGTGCTCAGTCACAAATCAACCCCCCCCCCTCCCCGGGTTACTTACTCGTAATAAAGGCCCCCAGCCAACGGCCACCCCGAAGCTCAGCCAGCGTAGGACAGCGATACTCAACGGGAATATGCTGGTCTTGACAAATCTGGAGGACCAGCTTGAGAATCGTCCCAAGGAGGACACTCCCCATAGGCGCAGTCACTAGCCGGACCCCCGGTGGCCCCTCCCCGGGCTCCACCACCAGGAAATTCGAGGAGAGTCCCTCAAACAGCTCACCACTCGCCTGGTCCAGCAGCAGGACCTCGTTGACCCCTGGCTTCATGCGGGAACCCAGACTCTGGCGATCTCTAAAAAAGGATACAGTATAGCAATCAGTACTTCGGCCGAAGCGCGTCTCCATTAGGCACTGAGCAGGCCAATCAATCCGTTAACCACCGGCCCAAGGGACTTGGCCCCTCCCCATCTCCTGGCCGCCGGTTAGTTCGACAGAGTAAAAGGTGGAAGGAATCCCCGGCCTTCCCATCCGAAACAATAAAAATAAACAGCCATTCCAAACGGGCTATACAGTCAACCTACCGAACCCATTGCGTATCCTTGGCCGAGGGATTGTGGCGAGTGGCGGGGTATACTTCCACCTACATAATCCAGTAGGAAATAGTCGTCCATATAAGCTGAATCAATCAATACCGCTGCGGCTGTAAACACTCGACGCTGGTGACCAGGCTGCCTGCAGGCAGCGAGCACAAAATGTGGGAGAGGAGTACCAAGCATGAGTTGAGTGTATCCCGGGGTGGACTTACTGAGCATCGGGTCTGGAGGGGTTGGATCAGGGGGCAAACGTGCACGGCGCAGATGGGCAAGTGGTCCTAAAATGGGTCACCACCCGCAACCAAAGGTCCAGGGGTATACCCGTAGGGTTCGCAACCAAGTTGGGCCAGGCCGGAGTTAGGCATATTAAACGATATTTGCGCTGAGGGTTAGGCCATGGGAACGGCTAGGCAATAATCAGCTGGGCCCAGTGAATACAACCGGTAAAATGAATCGCCTCCCCACCATCCCCGGCCAGGGGGCCAGGAGATGGTGAGATTCCATTAATAGAAGCGGGACTTACCTTTTCATCATAGGCCAGGCAAATGGTCACTTTAGCTTCTTCAACCAAGGAGGGTTTGGGTTGCCAGAAAGCAGTGAGGCCACGGCGGATCATCGGCACCACCAGGCGCTCCAGTAGCTGGGGGTCACACGTAAGCTGAACAAAAAGAGCCGTGGGATCAGGGGTATCGGCCTCCGGTAGCTCCGCGTAGTGGGCCAAGGCCCGGAGGGGCTCCCCTTGGCTGTCCGTCCAAGTCACCTCCTCCAAAATGCTAGCCAGCGAGTTGCTCAGGCGCCGAGTGTGGCCATGGAAATCAATGAGACTATGCTGGTCAAAGGTACGGGCCGACGTATACGCACCTAATGATTTCATCGGCGCCCAATTCGGTAGCTACATACAGGTGAGCAATAGACCAGCAGCTGGGGTATTCCAAACTAAAAGGCGGAAAGTCCACGGGGCAGCTCAGTCAACATAAAATTTTGCAAAGTTTACCTCGCCCTAGATTCAGAATAAAATCTTCACTGGATTGCTGGGTTGTTTCGACAGATAGCGACGGGTCTTCATCAGGATTAACCACCAGTAGGTTCCGTTGAAGGACCACTAGGTATATACATGGTGTGTTTCAGCAGATATACATAATGGTTTATGGATTAGTTAGTCGGGGTTACATAAGAAAGTGTACTCGGGTCGAGGGGGGCTGATCCAGTAGACCCTGGATGTTGAGAGGGAGAGAGTTTTAACAGAATGGGCTATACCATTCGACTGGGGCATGGCTAGACAGGGGACACTAGGAGTACGGAAGTTGCGAAGGACGAATACGGATGGCCGTGAGCTGGCGTCGTTTAGGTATTTCAAAAGGGTAACTTTGTTAAATCAGGCGAGTCGTTTTGGTCAATCAGGCTAAGACCCAACGGCTTAAGACCACCCCCCCCCCTCACACACACACACTGCCAATACTCCCACCCGACCTATGGAGAGCCATTGAGCAAAGCTGCTAAGGTGCAATTCATCTATCCCCCTCTTTATCACCATTACGTCCTACACCATGGCCTGCATGGAGCTTTACAGTCACCATGGTCTGCTATGGTAAGTGAGGCTCCTCAAGAATTAGGATTGATTACAGGAACCGCGTTTACGATATCTTTGCCACAACCGTGTATAATATATAAAATTGCTTTTTAATATAAAAAGGCAGATGCTTAGCAAGCCCTACTAATTGGAGCAAAGTCCTAAATACTGAAAGGTAATTAAAGGCCACTGCGATTTGGGCAATACGATTACCGAGCACGAGAACGGCTGCGGGAAGAGTAGGATGGTGACCGACTATAACTGCGACTACTGAACGAACGAGAGGGCGAACGGCGGCGGCGGCGGCTGCGCGACAGCGAGCGGGAATAGGAGCGGCGACGTCGCTGACGGGAGCCCGGGGACCGGCTTGGACTAGCCGAGCGGGAGGACAGGCGACGACGACGAACCGGAGAGCGTGATCGGCGGCCCCGGGATGAACGGGAGCGCGAGCGAGAAAAAGAGGGGCTGCGGTAGCGGCGTCGCGAACGAACGGGCGAACGGGACCGGGACCGGTAAGGATAGCGGCCGTGGCGGTGCGGGCGACGCAGTGACCGGGAGCGGGAGCGGGAGAAGCTGCGGCGACGATCCAGTCGGGACGGAGAATAGAGCTCGCCTCGGATACGACGGGGTCGACTATCCCGGCGATCGATTCGTCCCCGCGGCGAACGACCCCGGGACCGGTTAAATCGAATGGACGGCGACGGAAATTTCAGGGGCTTCTGAGAGCCCGTCCACAATTTTACAGTAAGGGTGGCCCCATCAATCTGGCCACCATTCATACCATGCACAGCGGCGGCCGCCTGCTCGGGGGTTTCAAAGTCCACGTAACCCACCCCGGTGCCAATTCGTAGTTTTCCGGCCAGCGGGACGTGCACCCCCGTGATTTGGCCATACACAGCGAAAATTTCCCGCAGGTGGTCGGGGAGAACATTTCGCGATACATCCGTAACGCGGATCGAGCAGCTGGGGACCGGCGTAGATGGGCGGGGGCTAGCCGGTGGGCTCTGCGAACGCGACCGACTCCGGGAGAGGCTTGCACGGGGGCTACAGGGGATAGGATATTGGGCAATAATCAAGGTGGGGGAGGTGTAAGCAAATAGAAAATATACTAATTTAGTGGAAAAGGGGATCTATGCAAATTATAGAGACCATGGGCGAATATGCTCGAACGAGAATGAACTGGGGGGTATTTAAACGTTACCTTGGGCTACGCGACATGGGCGTATAGCTGCGCGATCGGGAGTAGGATGCCGAGCGGGAGTGGCGGTGGGACCGCGAGCGGGAACGGCTGCGCGAAGACCTGCGCACCAATTATAAAAAGTAGGGGCAGTGGATGGTAGTGGAGCAAGGGAAGCCCAGAGTGAAAGCAGTTAGGAAGTGCGCGCTTGGGTGCTACCGTAATAGCAATATGATGGAGGGCTTCTAGGGTCGGACGGCTGGTGGATCTTACGGACTTTAAAAATAAGTTAGGTCACTTACATGACTGAGGAGGGATAACGAGTCAGGGAGATCCCAAAACGTTGAAATTAGGAGGGATAACCCGTACGGGGAGGGGTGGCTAATTAACAACGAAGGTAGAAAAGAGGCAACACTCAAGGAGAAAAGTATTGGAGAAATGGTATGGAAAAAGAGGAAAGGAAGCTACCAAATCGAATGAACCTGAAAAGAGCCCCCTAACAGGGCACCTTAGAGTCAGCCACTGTATGTTGGTAGGTGAGGTCTAGAGCTTTTTACGGTGAAACTGCCCCTAAGAAACGCTAACCATTTGGGCCTTTTTGGACTCGCTTTAAACGGACAATGGCGACTACAAATACATGGATACCTGTTGACTCTCGTTCGATTGTATTCGAACTGCCAATATGGACGGAATTGACGAGTAGGCTAATCCAAAGCAGCGCATCGAGGGCCAAGCACGAGTAGAAGAGGGCAATTATTCCAACAAACGTGCCTTCCAATTAAGTGTGTGGAACGCGGGGCAACTGAGACTAGGAAGTGTCACACACCCCACCAAAGTGGAACCAGCACAACCCAGGCTAAAATCTCGCGAAATAACATCCAAGAGGCTTCCTCAGCTCCGTAGAAGCTGGTCCCTGCTACATATTTACTTGATATTATTAGGGGGATTCCCAAGCATGTATTCGAATTCATTCCAGCTGATAATTCACGAGAGGCTGATGATAATGTATTTTATGAAGTATGTGAGTGAGGATGTAATGAAGAGGATTATATAAATGGACAGCCAGGCTAGTACGATACTGGAATGGTTGGTAAAAAAACAAACATCAAAAAGTGACCGGTTGGGTAACATGCGTGAGATATCCTTCCAGGGGAGGGATGGGTGGTTCAGTACTAAACGGAATGGGTCGGTTAAGCATAGGGCAGAGGGGGCCTATTTGAATGAGGTGCTTAAAGGTAACGGCAGCAACAAGGGGCGTGGGAGTCGTGGTAAGGTTCCAGCGAGCTGATACTTACACGGCCCGATGCCTTCGAGTACTCGGTAGGGGGAAAGGAGGTGTGACAAAAGGGGTGCCGTGGAATCAATCAATTAAACACACACGTGGATGGAAATGAAATGCTATCCCGCGTCGGCCGGGGGTGGGTGAAGACTAGCGCCCACAAAAAATTGAAAAACATATAGATAAATCAAAACAACAACAACTGGGGGCAGGTAATACTAATATAATAGATAAATGTGGAAAAGGGGTCAAAAATGTGTATACTACGGCGCCGGGCCGAACGGAAGAAAAATGATCAAAAATATTATATATATGTATATAGATAGATAGATAAATATATATGAATATATCGGTTGAATCAATGAGGAAAGAATGGGGGGGCTAGATAACAGCAGCTCGGTAGCCCAATACTATCATGGCGAAATCCGGCCAAAGTAATAAATAGGATGATGGTGGAAAATGCTAATGAATAGCCGCACTGGTCGGCTCGAGGCCCAGCGAATGGTCCAGGCCTGGGGCATGGCGGGATCCCAGGGACGAACCAAATAGGCTGGAGGCGGAGGGGGGCGGAGTGTGGGAAGCAGCCTTAAGGGCGGCCAGGTTAAGCGGATACGATCCACCCAGCACCGGAAGGGAACCCATCATGTTGAGGGAGGTAGTGTTGGTCGGGGTGGCTTGACGCACGCCAAGCGGGTTCTTGGAGAAGCTTAGGCGAATGCCGCCGTTGGTGGAGCTGCTAATGGGGTGACCGTCGAGTTCCCGCATAGCTTGGGTGGCGTAGGCCACGTCCTCAAACTCAACAAAGCAGATGGGTCCGGCGTTGGGCTTGGGGCGGAAGCAGAGACGCTTGTAGCCCAGGGCCTGGGTAAACAGACCGCGCAGCTCCTCTTCGGCGGTATTCATGGGCAGGTTACCAACGTACAGAGTATTGCAGGGGGGGTTCTGGTCGTTGGAATTGACGGAGCGGGTTAGGGGGATGGCAAACCCGTTGGGCACTGAGGAGGACGCGGGGAAACCGGCCGATGACTTGGATAAGCTCATGCTAATGGGAGCAGCGGGCAGGGAAACCCCAGGGGTGCTAGGGCCCAACGACAGGTTGGACAAACGGCCGCCCAGACCACCCAGGTCCAGGTTCTTGTTAACCAGTGAATTCGTGGATCCGCTGGAGGTGCCGAAGAGCTGGTTGATGTGGGCCAGGGAAGCGGGGTTGGTGTTGCGACGTTCCGATTGGGTCTTGGCCAAGCCGAAGCCTACGGCACGGGTGGCCGGGGCGGAGGTACCAAGGGCGGGGGAGGCCTCGCGGAGCATGGTGTGGTGCACCGAATTGCGACGTTGCAAGAACGAAGCGGGGTTATCGAGCCCGGCCATGCCGTCGGCGTAAAAGTCAAACACCCCCGCGTCGTGGGAGGGGAAGAAGTCGGCGGCGGTGGGGGCCTCGCCCGACCCCGAGGAGCCTAGGCTGTTGGCATGGTGGGTCCCTGAGATGGGGGTCACGGGAGCCGAGGTGCAGAAGGGGTCGAACCGCTTGCTGAGGTGGTTGGCAGTGGCGGTGGTTATGTTGGGGAAGAGGTAGGTAGTGGGGCTATCCAGGGGAAGAGTGTCGTGGTTCAAATGGAGGGGCACGGCAACCCCGGCACCGTTGCTGGCCAGACCCCGCTTGGTATGTAGGTTCTTCTTGGCCATTTCGGCCTTGAGGATACAGTTCTTTTCGGCGTCGACCTTGCGGCCCGTGAGAATGTTGCGGGCCTCCTGAGCGGCGGCTCGGGTGCGGAACTTGGCGAACCCAATGATCTGCTTGCGCACAGCGGACGAGGCAGCGGGTTCTTCGCCGTCGCTGGTGCTGCCCGACATGGGGATTTTGAGGGTAGCGGCCTCAAAGTCGGGGTAGAATGTGAACATGTTCTGGAACTCGCGTTCCTGCATATCCTCGGGGAAGCCGACGACGAAGATGGTGGTGATTTCTTCACGAGCGTCCATGATGGTTAGATAAAAGGATGGGATGCGAGGGAGTGTGTGTAAATAAAGTGAGGGGTACAGAGACTGGCTGGATGAGATGACCAAAATAGGTGGATGACGGGAACAAAAGCGTTATACAGATGAACGGACTGTGGAATTCGGGGTGTGTTAAGGTTTGGTCGGGGTATACAATTAGAATGTCAGAATACAGATAGTGGTGTATCGAGGTCGGAAGTGGACGTATGGCACTATAGGGTTAAGCTTGTGGGTTTAAATGAATTGAATGGTGAGGGCAAGAATACAATAGAGAGAGAAAATGTATATGTATATGTGCGGGAAAAAAAGGTCGGGGTATCAGAATAAAGGAGCGTGAACTATACAAAGTGGGGCGAGCTTGTGGCTAGATGACGAGTTGGTGCAAGTGAAGGACAAGACTGCCCATGAAGTGGTATTGCAGTGAGGATGGGGAAGGAACGAACAACGGATATATGGGTTGATGGGGGGAGAAAAGATTGTGGTTCCGAAGGAAAGTGGCCAGGACGGAGATTGTACACGTGTGTTCAAGAACTAAGGGAGATGATACGATTGGCGAGGATGCAAAGGGAAAGATGGGTCATTCAAGTATGGAGTTGGGGAAAAAAGAAACAAGGGTATGCGTATATGAAATTGATGAAAAGACGCAATTGGAGGGGGCAGTGGAGGGTATATGGGTTTTAAGGGTAAAGGGGGTTGGTCAAAAAAACTAGCGTGGGAGTGAAAATTAAGGAATGGCAGTGAGGGAGGGTTAGTTTGAGTTTGAGTGAAAAAAAAGGGTTGGAGGGGTATAGGCAGTAGTCGCAGAGCAGGTGGGTGGGGGAAGCGCGATAGCAAAGGAAAGGGAGCGCAGGATAAACACTGGTCGAGAGGGAAAAGTACCAATAGACACGGCAACAGTGAGTTAGGGTGGGAAAGGGGGGCAAGTGACTAGAGGAGTGGACGAGCCCCAAGGGGGGTGGTATGAGAGTGAAAAGTAGAGTTGGTGCAACACCAGGTGAATGGGGTAAGGTTATAGTAACAAAAGGCAATGGGGAAGTGGAGAGTAGAGGAGATGCAACTAGAGTGAGAGGCGTAGTGGAGGTAGGTGAAGATAAATATGCGGAGGAAATGGGGAAAGGGAACGGAAGAAGCCGGTGAGCAGACCCAAGAAGAGAGGGTTGGCGAGGCAGTTATATAAGAAAAGGGGCCGCCGTGTCGAACAACAACAACAACAACTAGCGGGAAACGGGCAGTCGGCAACCGAACCACAGCCAACGCAGAAGGAGGGAGAGAGAGAGAGGACCCGGTCCAATACCACAAGGGTCGCCGTAAGGAAAGGCAAGGGCAACTCTAAAGATAGCGCAGCGAAAAGGAGAAGTGAGTTATCGAGAACGGCGCGGGTCCTCTGGGGAGTAGTATAGCGGCTAGAGGGGTAGGGAAGACGGAGGACTGCTAGTGGGGGTTAAAAACATCCAAGCCGAAGGAACACACACAGAGCAAAAGGATAAAGGAGAGGCCAGGGAAACGAAGACAAATACGTTGAGCTGCAATGATAATTACAAAGATAACAATGGACAGGTGAGAGACAGAGAAGAAAGAGGAGAGGGAGAGAAGAGAAAGAGGAGAGAAGGAGAGTGGAAGACAGGGGAGAGGCGCACAGGACCCTGGAAGGCTGGATAGTGGTATTATTATATATATAGTAGTCAGGCGCATAGAGCATTGATACACCACGACCCTCTAAAAACAGTATATGCGCACGCGTATGATGGGGTTAAAAGGTGGGAATTTTTTCCTTCTCACTCACTATACTATATACTATATTACCAACTTCCCCAAGCGACGGTGACGGCGACGGCGACGATAGCGGCCCCTGTGCGCTTGGTTCCTGTGATTGGCGATGGGCGCGGGCGGGTAGGGCGCGGAATGAGTAGTGGCGCTGCCGGTGTCTGCGGCACCTAACCTAGACTGGCCGGCAGTGCCACGGCCTTTGCGACGGAACCATGATTACTGATTCCCTCACTCTCACTCTCTCCACACGACCCTCAAAGACGGGTCATACTATATAGCCCCCTTTCCCCACCCCTCCGGTCTGCGGGCAGTGCCCCCCGCACGCGTTAGCCGGTAGACTCAGTGTGGTAGAGGGAGAAAATGGGATCGTCACGGCCGGCCGTATCGTCTACCCACATGACGGGGTATTGCGGCAGCGTGGGAGCGGCCATTTTACGCCGCCTTTTATGGCGCCTGCTGCGTAACATCGGGCACTCAGGTGCATCAGCCGCCCCTACCCTCTCTCTGCCCAATCCTCTCGGATAATGACCAGCCCAACTCGTTGCCCATGGTGAGCAGCGGGCTCTCAACCGAGTGGGACGTACCCCACACACTCCGTTTCCCCCAGCTCAATATAGGCAAGAAGCAGCATTAATAACATCTTCCAAGGTGATTTGATTGCATTACGGTTAGCATTATTCGCAGTTGGCCCAGTCGAATTTATCAGCCAATTTCACCATCTTAGGTCCTTAGAGGGTTTTATTGAATTAGTATTGTTCCACCGCCGCGGCTCAGGGGAATAGAGTGGGAGAGGTGTGTGGTGTCTAGGGTCGCGGTCGTGTGTTATGGTGGGTAGTGTTTATTCTGCCTTGGGCTTTAGTTCAGTCCATTTCACTCCACTTCACTTCACTTGGCTTCACTTCAGCCCAGTCCCTCGCCATCCACCTCGCCATGCCAGCCCCCGCCGACTCCTCCCCAGAGCCGCCATTCCTGGCCACCCTCTCGGATCTCTCACTGCGGCGGGAGCTCGGGGAGTTTCTTCGCCAGCAGCCTACCTGCGCCCCGTTGATCGAACGGCTCATTGGCCACCTCACTCTGACCCCCGGCAAACGACCTCGGGCCCCGGACGCCGTCGCAACCACCACATCCTGGCCCCAGGACCGGGAATATCCTTGTCACATTCCGGACCTGGCCTTCAGCCTACCCCGAAAGCGACTCGACTGCTGCTTTACCACCGACCAGCTGGTCCTCACCGCCACCAAGCCCGAGCAGCCACCCCACGTTGAAGCCGCCTTTCCGCTGTCCAGCGTGGTCCGCGTCCTTTTGGTACCGACCCCCGACAAGCCCAAGCCCCACTGGACAGTCGTGTTAACCATGGCCGCCGACGGCGACCCCCAGGTAACCCATTTGGTGTTCGGCCTTGCCCCGGACACCCCTGCCCTCCCGGTATCAGAAGCCGACCCTACTGAGGCTGGCCTCGCCCCCTCTTCCATCTCGTCTCCCCACCCCAATATTCAGCGATTACTGACCGTCTTTACCCGCTACCTACCTCCCAAGACGCCCCTGCTGGTCCCCGCCCCCGGTCCACCCGGGACTCCGGCCAAATGCTACTGGAAGGCCAAGGAAGGGCACCTCTACTTCCTGGACGAAGGCGTCCTATTTGGCTTTAAAAAGCCCATCCTGTTCTTCCCCCGCTCGGAAATCCAGGATTTGGAGGTGCTCGGGATAACATCGCGCACCTTCAATTTACACCTCCACTGGCTACCCAATGCTCATCCCCACGAGCAGCCGCCTTCCAAACGGCACCGGGTTCCCGAAGGCCAAGGGGCCGCCTCTCCCGCCCTCTCGGAAACCATCGAGTTTGGCATGATCGATTACGCCGAATTCGATCGTATCACCGATTACATTCGTCGCCAGCAAATTGCCGCTCGCTCGTTCCTCGACCAGCTTAACCACCCTGGACCGTCCACCGACCCCAAGCACTCTATCGCCGACTCGAACCTGACCATCGCCAACATGGAGCTAGGCAATGAAGCCGGCGATGGCGATGAGGATGACGACAACGACTTTGACCCTGACGCGGCCAATAGCAGTGAATCGAGTGGTGGCGACTCAGACTCGGATTCGGACTCGCTGGCCGGCGAGCACTCTGATCCCTCGCAGGACTCCGACTCTGACCACGACGAGGTACCTAATGGGCCGGCCTTCTCGAGTGATAATGACCTCGCCGAGGAAGTGGACCTTGATTCCGATGGTAGTGATGGCTAGGTCGTCTACTGTCACTCTGTCTCCCCACTACTAACCGCTACCATCCACTCCGCTCACCCGGCTGCTAGGCCACACATCGCCTAACTTGGCTAGTGTGGTAATGGGATGTGTTTAGGATAAAAAAAGACCTTGTGCCTATTCACATAGTTCGGGTCGTTAGTTTAGAATTTTTAATGTATTAATCAATCGGCTAATGGCCCGACATGATATGTACTATTGCTTTCTGAATAGCCCCAACAAAACCCAATCTAATTATTATGCATGTAGTATTATTGCCATTTATTATTGTTTGCTCACTTTACATTGCGCTTGAAAACTATACAGCTACATTAAAAAAGCATTGCTCCCTATTTCCCGTTGTGGATATCCACAACTATTTTTATATTACATTTGGAAATCTAAACAAAATACTAAATAAAATATTATCTACTGGTTCTGGCCATGGGTATCATTGGTTAGTGTGGACATGTTGACTGCTATATATGAGCGGATATGGTGGTGAGAGACTGCATGGATGTAGTTAAAGGGCGAAACCCAATGGCAATGGACTCCCCTTGCCTTTTCCCCAGGAAGGCCTATTAGTATTGCAACCAGGAGAGGCCTCCCCCACCCAAAGGCGAGAGGCCGATCCCCCCCACAGTGCGTCCCATCCAAGTGAGGAAAACCCAAGGAACTATACAGTGGTCAACTCGACCCCCTTGTTAGAGGAGGATACCTCCCCACTAATAGCACAAGAGCAATACCTCACCCCAGAGGAGTAAAATACACCGCCCCGAGCGGCCAACCCTTTGTTCCTTATCTTTCAAATAAATATCTATCCAATTTATAATTCTTATCTAGTTGTTCTTTGATCCCTCGTCCTACTCGACGGAATAGTTATTTCTTTACAGTTGCTTGGTCCTACTCGGCCATCCCGGTTACAGTATAGCATTCTCAGTATCGCCAAAATTCGCCTTGAAGCCCAATTTAATGTGTGTTGATTTATGGGCCAGGCGGCTTATTTAGTATCGAACTCTTTGGCATTTATTATTTCGTGCACCCGTGTTAAGTAGTAAAATGAGTGACGAGGTCATGGTACAAGTCATTACAATATGCCCGATCTGGTCTGTATCATTCAAGGCGGTGTATATATTTGCTTGATGTGGGCCCCAGTTAGTAAGTACAGGCTTTGAGAGCGGTCGGATTTTGTGTCGTTGGCGACGAGCTCTAACACACCTGTGTTTCTTGTATACATGTTATCGCTGTCCTGGCTACAAGCTATATGGATAAGACTTGAGAACCATAACAGTCGAACTGGTAAAAACATGCCAATGATCAAGGGGGTAGGCCCATGTCTCTAACCAAAGCTGTCATTGGCCATCAATCCCTAGACGAACTAGTGCCAGGCCATCCTCTCTTTTGTTCGAAAGCTTACCAAAATCAAAAGCCTCCTCCTATACCTTGGCCCACTTTTACTACAACCCACTGAGCTCGTGCCTCAGGCGTGGTGTGCCGTATGGGGTTCTATTACCGACATGGTCTATTGATGCAATGTTGTTTGGAAGCGGGTAACATACACCTTGGAGGACATTCAATACATCAACACGCAGGGTAATTAAATGGGAGCTATTGGGGAATGCCAGACACATCGATATGGAAGCAGGCCGCCCACTTAAAGAGGCAATGAAAATTACACATGGGCGGTCGACCGAGCGTTCAAAGGGACTGGGTTTCGGTTAATATAGTCGGCTTAATTAAAAATCGAACCTAGCTAATAAACGGGGGAATATAAAGGGCCGAGATTCGCAGAGATGGGCTTATCCCCTCTGTGCCACTGTTTTTATAATACTTCATTGACAATTCTAGGCCTGTTAATAACAGTGGGCTGGTGTGGTTGTTACATCGATCATATTATTTATTGAACGTGGTATGGTACATTAACAAACCTTACCTAATTTGCAGTGTAATGGGGTAGTAGGGTTCTTACTTAGGAAATGGATACAGTGTAAAAGTATAAACCCATCGGGGATAGTTATTGTAATTGTCAATTTTGCCTTTAGCGATGGTATGTATATTTTAAAGAAGAGGGATCCCAGTATAGCATTCGTTATTATACCCACCTTTCCAACTTAACCCCACCCCACTGGTGATTTTTATCGCTATGCGGGTAGATGGTCCCCCTAGCTGCATTATTACGGGGAAAGGATAGGCTATACGTGGCTACTGCGCCAGGGTGATACTGACGAAGTGACTATTTTGCTAGATTGTGCCCCTATAAACATAATACATGTGATAGAACCAATATTACCAACCTCAATTCCCTAAAAAAATGTATCCAGATATGCCTTCTTCGTAACTAAATCATAATAATCACTAAGCATTGGTGGGTCAGTCGAAACTAAGTTTATTTTGGAATTATCTACCTGACGTAGGCTAGGGCTGAAGTATGTCCACACCCCCCAGTGATGATTGCCAGCTGGCAATTTGGGTTATGGACTTGAAGAGCTATATGGTACCTTTTGGTTTGACAGATTCCCAGTTAGAGAGAGGTAGTTACTGTGGCAGTAAAGTATGTTGGTATAGCAGGAGCGGGTCGGTGTAAGAAAAAGGAAGTGGGTTACCTCCCCTTTAGAAAGTAGAATGGGCCAGTACTGAATTCCTTGGTTATTTATACCCAATGATGGTAATCAATGAGCAAGCAGTACTGATCACTATTGAATGATGATGTGTGTGCTACCTCTATATTTTTTCTGATACACAGGTGTTGAGTTTGGTGAATTCCGTTAGCAACAACATTGGGGATATTGGGGGAGATAGCATCCTCCTCCATCAAGACTGGTCCTTGAACAATAGCCTATAAACTGACCATTATTGCGGGGATATTTAATGGCCCAGAAGACCCATTGGGTAGTGGGTTAACCTGGTGGCCTAGGCAAAAACCATAAAGGAACATGGTTGCATGTTCATATTTTTGACTGGCATACGAGTACCTGCAATTTAGGATCCCCAGGAAACTATGAGGTGGGGTCAGTCATTTAGAGCGGCTAACGGATAGCTGTTAGTTGCGGTGGGCCAATTCTTTGCCTGGCCTGTTTTCCCAATGGTATCCAATCATTTACCCCACTATGGCCAATTAATCCTAAATTGAAGCAGTGTCAGCTATTCCACCAGGTCCAAGTAGTAATCCTCAAACCCTATAAATAAATCCACCGATGATGGTGTTGGATCTAAATTAAAGATGCTCACATTACCACCAGATCCAGGGGATATACCCTAACTAACCCTATCTACTAACCAGCCATATGTATTACCCGACGACCACTACCACCACGTTGAGTCCCTCCACCCTGGGTAGCACCACAGTTCCTTAAGCCTGCAGCATTCACGTGACCATGTAGGGCCAATGTGATCTGGCACGTGGCTACCTATGGCTGCTGAGCCGGTTGAAGGAGGGCAGTGGGATAATAATTTAGGGAGATGGGAGTAATGTAGATATTATTATAGATATGGGAAAAAGACGTCTTCTCTTGTCCACCCACAATTCCTTATGATTTTGCCCCAACCACACACATACTTCTCTCTCTAATGGAGGAGAAGAGCAGAGCATGAATGGTGTAAGGAGAAGGGGGGCGGTATAGGAGCGCACCACCATCAAAACCCATTCTCCCCATTCAACAACGCAAGCGAGGCACAATAGAGAGAGATGGAAGGGAGGAGGGGTATTACTATGTGCTATGGATCCCCTCCTTTTTGGTGAGAGCATTGTCCCTGGTTGAAGCCTCTTCTGATTCCTTAACTACTATTCCTATTACTATCTTTCTTTATTACTCCCTTGCTTTATCCACCGGATTCCTTTCAACATGCACCCTTTGATCCGTCGTTCCCTGCAGACCCGCGGCCTGGCCACCGCCCGTACCTACATTCCCCCCAACCTGGCTGGTGCCAAACCGGCCGCGACCTCGGCCACTGCTTCCGCCAACGAGGCTGCCCTTATGGACCGAGTAGTGGGCGTCTACCAGCGCTTCCCCAAGGGCCCTGCCCCGACCCCCGCCCCTTCGGGTCTCTGGGGTCGCTACCGCGCCAAGTACGTTGATGGCAAGAACTCTTCCATCGCCCCGCTGGTCCACATGTTGGTCGTGATCGGTCTGTTTGGCTACACCAACGAATATCTCGGCCACCTGAGTAAGTTGACGGCCCATCTATTGAATATAGAGACTGGTGAAACTTTGCAGCAATTCCTTCCTGGGTGAAGGGGGGGGGCTTTTCGCTACTCCTAATATATGGCCTTTGCCGGACCCACCACCACTCTCTTACATAACATCTCTCTTACACCTGTACTAACCCCGCCCACTCCATTCATTGCATTTAACATCCTTTTTAACAGGATACCACAAGAGCCAGGCCCACCATTAAATGTGGGTCACTAACCCATACGTTTTCGCCGATGAAGCCCATTTGGTGTCGTCCTCTTTGCCTTTCCATATCCAATCAACTTATGACGATAGGGGGTTGCTGTATTTCCGTTTCCAACGGCTTTTCAGCCATACCCTACCTATATCCTCCTACTTCTCCCCTTGATGCATGGGGGTTATTTATATCCACCGCAAACGAAATACCGCCAAGCCACGCCAAAGGCCGAGGACAGTCGATGAATGGCCCACTTATATCTTCGATTACCACAGGTATATCACCCTCGTCAAGTAGAAAACCCCATTGATTGAGAATAAACCCGCTTGTATTAGAACTAGGCTGGAGGGTTAGGCAGGAGCGATTGAAACCTGGCTGGAATGCGATGGAGTAGTTAGCACCAGAAATAGGTTGGGCCTCTAATTTCAAGGGAGTATTTATTGTGTAATATACAATAGCCCGCAGGATTGGGAGGTATTATTCCGAGGGTCGGGGAGATGGCATATCTATGTCTATTTATATCGGTATTTGCTGGAGTTGGCAATATAGTGACATTCGATGTGTTAGGGTTATCCGGGGAATTTGAAACCGGGCGGTGTTTTACCTCCAGGCAAGAGTAGTTAGAGGGCTAGTTGATAAATAGGGGGCCTCGTATATATATTAAGTATTAAATAAGTCCCCATCGGGGCCAGGAAAATCGACCCACTTGAGGAAGATATTCCAATAAGATGAAGCAATAACAACCCAAGATCCAGAATGTTCCCCCCACTCATTATACATACTTTCTTGTATCGACGACAGAGAGAGAAGGAGTTGTTGTTGTTGTATAGTTGGAGCAGAGGAGACTCACTCGCCCACCACTGACCTGTAGAGAGGCTAACAACCCTCTCAATGAGGGGTGTTTTTTTCGTAGGGCGGAATAGGGCGGGGCGGGCGCAGCGGGGGGCGGGGCTAGCCCCGAAACTCTATAGCGTAGCATGTAAGGAGAGAAGGTAGGAGAGATACAAAGGCACTCTCTTCGTCGCGCGTCATCGGACAAGCCATGTGTTTCGCTTTCTGGCACTTTCCTCAACTTTCCTTTACGTTTCCTTCTGCATCGCCTTACTCTTCTCTATATTGCCCGTGTTTGCTAGTCTCGAGGAGAAACCCCATTCATTGTTTTATTTCCCACTCTCTGTTCCCCCTGGTTTACGCTACTCTTCCGTTTATCCGACCGACTTAATTCAATCTCTACTCTACTCTACTAAATCAACGCCATCCAGCAATCCCCTTTGGCCCTTGATCCAGCGACGACTGTGCTCGAGGTAAGTTGTACATTGCTTTTTCCTCTCCGACACCTGGTCGCTCGGCTGGCCCGGTCCGTTTAAACCTATTGGGAATCCCTTCACCTTAACCCCCGAAAAAATTGAACTGAATTCATTTATTAACACCCCCCCCTTCACGAACCTAGCGGTTTATTTGGTATTCCTTGCCCTTCCATTACAGATATTTTTATACTACCCCTTACTTGTCTTCTGACCATATCTCCCCACGATGGCCAAGGACTACTACCAAATACTCGGCATCTCCAAGGATGCCGGTGAGGACGCCATCAAGAAGGCCTACCGCACGATGGCTCTCAAGTGGCACCCCGACCGGAACAAGGATAATAATGCCGAGGCCGAGCGCAAGTTCAAGGAGGTCTCGGAGGCCTACGAGGTCCTCAGCGACAAGAATAAGCGGGCCATTTACGATCAATTCGGCGAAGACGGTCTCAAGGGCGGCATGGGAGGAGGAGGAGGTGGGGGTGGGGGTGGCCCCGGCGGCGCGGGATTCAATGGTTTCCCCGGCGGCTCCTTCAGCTTCAGTTCCACGGGCGGCGGAGGTGGCTTCCGACCCTTCACCCCGTCCAATGCCGAGGATATCTTTGCCCAATTCTTCGCGGGGGGTAAGGGCGGTGGATTCACCAGCTTCTCGACCGGAAGTAACATGTCCCCCAACGGCATGGGCGGGGCCACCTTCATGGATATGGATGGCGGGGGGTTCCCTTTCGGAGGGGGCCGGACTTCGCGGGTCCATCACTCACCGGCCTCGCCACCGGCCATTCAGCGCCCCCTCCGGGTCACCCTAGAGGAACTCTATACCGGCACTACCAAAAAGCTCAAGGTGAATCGCCGGCTCATCGATAGCTCGACCGGAAGTTACTACCCTTCCGAAAAGATTCTGGTGATTGACATCAAGAAGGGCTGGAAGCCCGGCACCAAACTCAAGTTCGCAGGGGCGGGCGACGAGACCCCAACGGGCCACGCCCAAGATATCGAATTTATTTTGGAGGAGAAGCCCCACCCGGTATTCAAGCGGGACGGTGACAATTTGACGGTTCGCCTAGACCTGCCCCTGGTGGAAGCATTGACGGGCTTCACCCGGAATATCCAGACCCTGGATGGCCGTACCCTGACCATTACGGACGACTCCCGCGTGGTTCGCCCCGGCCAGACCCGCCGCATCTCCGGCGAGGGGATGCCGGTCAAAAACAGCCCCGACCGCAAGGGGGATCTTATTGTCGAATTCCGAGTTAATTTCCCCACCAGCCTAACGCCAGAGCAGAAGAGTGCCATCAAGGCCAATATGCCCGCTTATTAGATAGCCTATGAAGGGGGGAGGGTACCCAGTCTGTTTGATTGTTTTATTATTATTAAAAATATCGCCGGCGCGCATTCCCCTGCTCTCTCCATCTATTTATCTATCAGTTTCCACCAGGCTATTCCTAGTTGGGTTTTCGAATCCCCCCCTCCTATTTCGGTACCCCCTCCCCCTGGCTTGCCATTCCTAGACAAATACTCCCCTTTATATTTTTTGGGTACCAATATCTCCCCACCCGCCTACCCTATTCTACTCTACTCTGCTGAATTTTTTTGTAACCAAAAGTGAAAATTGTTTGAGAAATAGAATCCTGAATATCCAATTCGCCGGGTTCTGCTTCTACAGTGGGACTATTTGTTGTGCCCCATGGTGGTGGTTTCTCTTTATAGTAATAGTAACAGTAATAATAATAACAATAATAATAATCAATCGGAATCCGACCCTGTGGTTTATTATTAGAGAGGAATATCCTTCTTTTTACTATCTTTACTCTTCTCCCCAGGTTTTTCCAATTTTATGGGGGAGTGGCATCTTCATTTGTTAATTTGGGAATCAAAAACCCCTCGCACCCTCTGGTTTTTATTACTTACCTCATTACTTCCTCACATCCCCTAAACTGTATCATATAACAAGGGGTCCCCCACACTTGTCCCTTGTGTTACCGGGATGCAATTGTCAGTCTTTTTTTATTATTATTTAGTTTTATTCACTATACAATTAAATGATGGTACCTCTACGGCGACGGGGGCTGTCTTTCAAAATTCAGGATGCAAAGTGTAATAGACACGGATAGTACGATGGCGGGTTCAGTGGCACTGGTGCATTAACCAAACGGGGAGTAATGAGACCGCGCGGGGGGGGGGTGCACTAGAACTATATACGGTTGGTTGGGGAGGAGGAGTAGTAGTAGTAGTAGTAGGGCGGTATTCCCGGGCATTGGATCCATTTCTATTATTGATAATCTCCCCCCCCCAGAATATCTTCCAATTCCGGGTGGTTGGAGTGGCTTTGTGATTGACCCCTAATACAGAAGGGTATTTGATGGGGGTAGACCTGTTTCACTCGAATCCCGGTCAGAAACCAAACAAATAGGTACAGCGCGCACTCACCCTCTCCGACTCCTTAAACCGGTTGGTGGTCCTGGATCGGGTGGGTGTTATATTAAGAATAGGCTGAAGATTAGAAAGAGGGCAATATGGGTGGGATATTCGTCGGCTCTGAACTATTCTAGAGTGCCGACCTACATAGATTTGATGTGTTATGGGGGTATGCGTATGTATGGGTATGTGTGAGAGTGCAGTGCGGGGGAGTGGTCGCGTGAATAGACAATATGCCTGGGTCACTCCCCGCAATCCAACTAGCAGGAGTTGTATATAGCCGGTTCTCCTCTCTACACACGCCGACCTCGGACAGATCACGCCAAACTCAGTCGATTTAACACCATTCGGTACATTTAATATCTATCCCTTGGTATACTCTACCAATGGATTAATATACCTCAGGAGGGGGTGTGTTTGAAGTAGGTGGCGCTACAGAGACGACGGCCCTCTCACCCGATGTTTTTCGTTTACCTATCGGGCTGTCAAAGCATAGCTGTACCTCCTGCGTTGGGTATACGCCCTTCCGGTTGCGCTGGAACGTGCGATTTGGCAGGCCGGACCGAATGAATCGGGGTGGCGGTGGGTTATACCGGCAACTGTCACTGCTACTCCGGATGTATTGTCCCTGGGCGGGGGCCCTCCCACTCATTCACCCTCACTTGTTATTCCGTTCTTTTGTTCCTTCTTTCTTTCTATATTCATGCTAGGCCTATCCATAGATAGAAGCAGGGTAAGAGAGATGGGCGCATGGCCAGGACTAGACGGATAGATATATAGGCAGGTAGGAGAAACTACCACCATAATTCCCCCAGTACTAATGGGGTGGGCAGGAAAATATGGGATAATTCTTGGTACACTGTGGCGTCATTCGTTACCTTTTCGGGGACCATAGATAATCTAACTAAAGCACTGGTGGGGTTGTTGATCACCGCCAACAGCCAGCCCTTCTATACTTTGTGCCCGGTGGTCCATGGGCGATCCTCACTTTATTACAATAATGGTAATAAAGTGAGGAAGAGGGACCTGTCGGGGCGGAGAAGCGATGCAGACCCGACCGAGCCCGTGGTCGCCAGGGAAGAGAGGGGTGCAACGCGGGGATGACTAAGAAGGCCCCTTTGGTTTAACTCGGAGGCAGTGAACCCAGATGGCTGGAGTAGAGATTAGAGGAAAGAGAGAGAGAGAGAGCAGTGGCGGCGGGGATGGTAGCCCCAGCCAGTGTGAACCGCGCCGGGGCTGGATAATTAAAGTGGCATGCATCACCACCCTCTTATTATAGGCGGCGCATGGGCGGTATTTTTATCGCTGGGGAGAGTGTAAATAAAGCACAGGGAGAGGGACAATCCTCTTTCGTTATCACAATATTCACGCGGTTTCTTTTGGGGTGGGAAGAAGGCCCAAAGATACCTCAAACCACAACAATCCACGTCGCCAAGCCAGAGAGGTAGACCGTTGGGGAAATGGCAGGAATGTATTTTCAAGTCCATGTAAAGTCTCTACCAATAAATGGAATGTCTCTTCTAAAGTTCATGTAATGTATCTATATAATATAATGTATCTATAATCTCATGTATCTATACTATAATGTATCGGTAATGTAACCCAACCCGGCTACCCATGTAGGCCTTAGTGAGGATGCGGGGAGGCGAGTGTTTTTGGCAATGCGGGGACATTCATTGGCAAGAGGCCGACGGGCTTTCCATCCCCATGACACCCAAGGAGAGCTGGTTTTAGAAGGTGTTCACGTAATGGCCAGGCCAGTGTAGGGGAATATATGATGGATTCATGGCCTTCCCCCGGCGCTATGCGAAACATAGGGAGAGGGATCCGCTGTATCTAGCCCATTTCCCTCTCTCACTATGTGAAGAAAGTCTCTTTAAAACCCTCCAAGGCGGCGGACATTTACTTGGGGTCAAGGTCTTTTTAGTTGGGGCTGTTAATTCCCCCCTTTTATTTCGGCCACCCACAAGGCCTCTCGATACAGCCAATATCAGTTCAAGCGCTGCTCACATTGGTTGTTCACAGGAGATGTCTTGATGAAATCGACGTAAACCAATATATATATATACCAAAGGCATTCTAATGGGGGGTTATTTCCACCCCACAGTGCCGCCAATCAATTGCAAGAGAAGGAAGCCACAGACACAGGCACTCCCGGACCCAATAATCGCACGAAGCAGTTAACTACACCGTCCGAACAAAACGACGACGACGCACCTGTCCCTCTATTCGCTGTGTTTAGTTCGAGCGGACGGCTAGTAAACGTAAAATTAGCTGCTTCGTGCGATGGGGGATGGAACGAGGGTTGGATTAGGGTGAAACGCAGTATAAAAGACTTGGTTAGACTGACTGTGCCAAACGGACCCCCTCCCTCTATTCATTCCCTCTGCCTTTGCCATGACGCGGGATTGCTTGGCTGGTGTATAAAGCCCACCCGCGCTGCCCCTCCGCCTAGCTGTACTTGTACTTGTGCCTGTGTGTGTGTGTGTGTGTGTGTGTCTATGTCTATGTGTGCGTATCTGTCTCCGCTCTCCCTTTTTCTCCCTTTATTTCTCTCCCCCCCTCCATCTCTTTCTCCCTCTTCCTCTTTCCTTCCTTCTATAACTCTCCTGGTCTTTGTAGTTAGACGTCTCTCTACTCCACTCTCTTCCACCTCTTCTACTACTCTTTTCTTCTTATATATATATATCCAAAAAAAAGGCTTGATTATTAGACTATCGGCCATTTACTCCGCTTCGTGGGTCACTTCAGCCACACCTTTTGGCTCCTACTCTATATACGTTGCACAGAATTTTATATATATCCAAAAGAAAAAAATCCGTCACCATAAAGGTCTCTTCCCCGTCCAGTTCGCTACCCCCGGACTCACCCTAACCCCACCCACTCTTCCACTTTCGTCGACGTCGGCCCAACCGCCATGCTAGGCCTTCGGCTACTTCGGTCCGCCGAACGGACCGAACCCGACCCCCCGCCCCCCGCTCCTACCCGCTCCCGGACTCTCGGTTTGCTGGGCCGCTTAACCACCCGGGTTGGCCGTACCAAAACCGCCACCGTCTATCACGCCCCCCAGGCCCGCTCCTGCCCCGACTTGCTTGAATTCCCCTCCCACATTGACGAGAAGCTGGCCCTGGTGGTGCCCAAGGTTCCATCCGACAATGACCTCCCTGAATTGAAGGCCGCCCTGGAGGAGTCGGTGCGCCACTACCACGTGGCCTACGCTTCCGAAACCGTGGCTGACGACGATGACGACGAAAAAGAAGAGGAAAATGAAGTGAAATCCGGAGAGGCGGTGGAGGTGGTAGCGACGACCCTTCCCCCCGCCTCCCGGAAACCCGCCAAAACCCGCTCAATGGCATCCCTCCTGGCTTATATCAAGCTGGGGGGCGGGGCTGCTTCGGAAGACCGGCCGGCTCCCGCCAAAAAGCCGCTACGCCGGTCCCTGGGACCCCCCCCCCCCGCCCCTTCCGTTTCACCTCCTCTTCGTCCGGTTCAGGCGCCGCCCGCCGTGCCCCTGGTCGTTATAGACGTCTTATACGACCAGAGCCTGCGTAAACTGCAGCTGAAGCGGTCCCGCCCCCTCTCCCAGTTGCTGATGATTCAGTCGGTGCTGCACCGCCTGGAGCAGGAGTTCAGCCGCCGGCACCGGGTGGGGCTGGACGACTCCAGCGACGATGACTGTGAGGACGGCGCCCCTGAAAACTACCGCCACCTCCCGCTCAACCGCCCCCGCCACCGTCCGTCGAATTCCGTTGGTTACGGTCACCGCTCGCCACGCTCCCCGCTCAGCCGTACCCCTATTCCGAGGGCCCCATTACTCGACCGAATCCCCGGTCCCCGTCTCCGACCCGACGAACTCCCCCGTCGCGGCCCGGTGGCCATCCCCCGCAAGCGGCTGAATCTGCCCCCCGCCTACCGCATATCCGAGTACCCCGACGGCTCGTCTATTACTTCTTCTTCTACTACTACTGCCAACTCGTCCATGCTGATTCCCGCGGTGGAGTCCTTCCCCGACCTCTCCGACCTGTGTGCCTCCCAGTCGGACCTGTTTGATCCCGTGGACTACATCACCAACTCCGCCCACCGCCGTCCCCCGCCCCGTCGTCGCAACTCCGGCTCCCGGCTTACCGGCGCCCAGACCGGCCTAACCCAAGCCTCGTCCTCGGACGAAGAAGAGCATGTCCCCCTGGGGGTCCTCAAAGTCGGCTATTTGCGAACCGTCTCCGATTCCCTGGATTTGGCTGTTCCTGGCAATAGTACTGTTATTCCGGTGGGCTAGCTCCCTCACTCTCTTTATTCAATAATACATCTATCCTTGTTAAATGCTGCCCCTAACCCACCATATATACCCTCTCCCTACCATACACACACCATCCCTCTTCTCCTACCCATCCGCAACCCCCTAATAATGCCTGTGTATTGTTGGTGTATTAATCACCCACTATTCTGTCTACTGCCAAAAGCCTTATCCCTACTCCTATTTATTTATGCATTTTAATATATATTCGACATGTGTTTGTATTTCCTCCTATTATTCTTCTTATTTTATTTCCTTCCCCTCTACCTTATTTTAATTTCTACTGCTGCTCCCTTTAGAATCCAATCACCTTAGACACTCCTCCTCCTCCTCCCCCGTCCCACTTGTATTTTACGCCATTCTAAGCATCGCCCCCTCCCTTCAATTACGAATGTTGAATTGTCGGTCCTCTGGATCCAGGGTGCCATTGTGGCCTGGATCCCCCTCCCCTCCCTGTCATCGTTTTTAAATCCCGCCCCCTCCATGAATTTTACTTTCTCTTCTTGTTCCGAATTGGCTGCTACGGCCATGTTGATTGACTTGGGCGGTGAGTTCATCATTCTCTTCCGACTTGCCCATTTGATGATTCATTGACGTGATTGTGTATGTGCGTGTGAGTGTGAATATGGTGAGTGGGTGTGAATTCACGCAGTAATAATTGCTGGATGCACCACACGACTACAACCACCACCCTCGGTTGGCCTGACTCTCAACGACCCTAAGCTAATAAATGCATTATATCCGGACCTACGTGGGGAACTAGGAATGCAAAGAGAACAACAATAACCTCCCCTTCCTATTGTTCAAACGATCAGGTAGGTGTGTTGGACCCGATCAAACGCAATAGGGTTAGATATGGTGGTGGGTCTTACTTGGAAACGACGATTCAAACATAATGGTGGGTGGGGGAAAAGCGACTACTGCAGGGAAAAGAGCCCAGCAATCGGGGCGGGTGCCGACCACAAGCCTATTTCCCCCCATGTATATATGTATGCATGCATACATGTATGTATGCGGAGGTGGCGTGGCGCAGGGCCTTGTCATTCCCGCAGCCTGGCACCAGATAAGAAAATACCCCACCACGCCTAATTTAATCGATCCTAACTCATTGAAAAGAAATGTAGCTAGTATTAATAGTATATTAGACTACGTGCTATGCATATTCTATAGACAGACTGGCCTGATCAAAATAAAATAGTATGGTATACTATAGCACACTGGCCCTGGCCCAGGCTAATAGTAGTAATCCTGTCTAGTAGGGCGTATGAGTGAGTAGTAGTAGTAGTAGTAGTAGTAGTAGTAGTAGTAGTAGTAGTAGTAGTAGTAGTAGTAGTAGTAGTAGTAGTAG
>JANBQC010000418.1:0-25274 GCA_027576995.1 Dimargaris cristalligena
TCAGGGGCGTACTTCCGATAAGTGCGAAAAATAGATAAAAAATAAAAGTAGGTAAAAAATGTGGTAAGTTCACCACAGCCTGGTTAAAGTACTCCCATATGTTTGTATATAAGAGTAACTTTCTTTTCTCTATTTTTCTGTGTGTCAATTTCTTTAGTTTAAATTTTAGTATCAATTTTGTGTATCTTTTCTTTTATAATAAAACCAATCTTTATTACTACTCTGGTTATTAGGATTCTGTACTTCAAGCTGTGGTTACCAAGGAATGACCCTTTGAGCTTCCAAATAAGTATTTTTTATATTAGATTACTTCAGTTAAAAATTTTATACAGTTAGGTGTATAATTATTTTTATTTGAGTGATAAACCAGTTTGCCTGGAGAAGCCACCCTGCCCTTTTGATATATTTTTGTTATTCATTTTAGTGGCCTGATACCACCATACTGTGACACCATAACCCAGCTCTACAATAAATGATGGGAAGTATTACCCACTAACTTGAATATAATCTATCTGGTTTCCACTTTATCCCAAGGATAAAGAGATAGTATATTTACTTTAAAGGCCCAGTAACTTAATACCTGCCACCTTTCATATCATTATCCCCTTGGTACCAGTGAATATAGATTGCATTTGGATTAGTCTGTACCCCCCAACTGGCTTAGTAGCTACTATTCAATAGTAGCCTCCCTAACTCACCCAACTGGGCTTGGTGTCACATTTTTAATTTATGAGTAATAAGAATTGCCACAGTTAACTGGGGCTTGGGTAAGGTAAGTATTCCCCTTCCTTGCATGTTTAATGGATTGGTCCAGTATCTACTAACTATCAGATTTACACAGCCACATGAGCAAAAAACAAATCAAGCAGACCCTAGACAGCAGTTGTTTATGGTTTGACAGGCAGCAGGAAAAGTAGCCTAGAGGATAGGATGTGCTCCTTAATAGTGGTTGAAACTTAAATACCACTAGTCTTATAAATGCCCTACCCTACACACTACCAAATGGTTCACAGGAAAAACACCATTACCCTCTCCAGTTTTTTATAATATAAAATTCCTAAAGAGCAATAGTTGTGGCATGTATTTAGATATACCCCGTTTCACTACTGCCCCCTCTTAATCTAGGCCGCATCAAGCTATCTAGTCATATGTATAGTTTTTCCCTATTCCCTTCCCTCAATTTGTATTTTGTTTAAAGTAGTGCCCCTGGTCATTTCAGGATCATCCACCCTATTACTATATTGGGTGACTCTTCCTCCGACCACCGCCCTCCTATTGCCTCCCCAATGCAAAGTATAGGCCAATTTGAATGTAAATCCTGTGGCCTTCACGGAGTTCGAAATAGGCCTTTGAAATACTCCCCTTAATCCCTATAGTGTCTTTTTATTGTATTCAAAAAAAAATGGCGGAGGGGGGGAATTCAATTGGTATCTATAATAACCCTCCTCCCCCTAGCAACAACTAAATTCCTGCGTTTTTCGGGTAGTTCTTTTTTATTTTTTCATTATAAATCGGACATCACTACCGCAGTACATGCCACCCGACGTCCGGGCATTCTTCACATCGAGCTTCCGAACAGCTACCCTCATTTTTTAAGTCTCCCTCCTTCAATCGGAACAGCGCCGGTATTATTTCAACCGGTGCATTATTTTGTCTAAAAACTAAGCATGCCTCGAGGCCCATGCTGAAAGTCTGATATGTGTGGTTTATGGTTTTTTTCATGAATGTCGTTAGAAAAAGGGCAGTGATTTTAGTATGGATAAATTAAAAGAATACCTCGATATTCACACATGCCATTTCAATACCGTTGATTATTAAGGTTCTTTTAATTATACCGCATTTGCGCTGTTCAGTAGAAGGGAGTGGGGGTTGAATGATACCCATATTGGGATGGAAGAAGGCTTAAGAGCAAACATGATTAGTTAAGCTGGAGTAAATTTTAATGGCAGTGTTACAGCTGTCTATCAATCTCTTTAGATATTGAGAAACGCGTTTTGGTCTACTAAAATTGTCACCGTCTGCTCGTGATATTGTACATCACCGGTACTACCAATGGTGCAAGCCCTGTTTTTTTTTAACCAGTGCTTCCAATGTCATTGTACCCGGGGGCTTTCCAATATGCAATGCTAGGTATGAGATGTGTGCCCCTCGAACACTCAGATACGTACTCACCAGTGACTCACCAACAAGAAGTATTGTACCCTATTGTCACAATAGGTCATGGTATCGATATATACAACGACTACTACCCTATAGGCATGCGACTTGAAGAAATAATATACTGAAAAAACGTGTAATATCCAATCCACCAATATATGCTGAAATATTGAAACACGACTTTATACGTCGCACTGAGGGAGAGCCTTATATTATACTAATTTATTGAAAGAATCCCAGCGTCGGATCACTTACACAGGTTGGTCAGCAGTGGGGCCAAATAGTTTTTTAATATGACCCTGTACTCTTTGACCATACTACCGAACGGGGGAGGGAGATGGGTTGTTGCTCTTGGTGAATAGTACTGCGAATGACAGGTTTATTAAACTACATCTTTCGGGCCACCACCACAAGGTGTACATAATTGGCGTAGAATTTGCCATTGCGGCACATAACGGGTGTTAAATACCGTTCCATACGATCGGCCACGTCCTTTCGTTGATTAGCGTCTCCCCAGTCTCCTAAACAGGGATCAATAAATGTGTCAATATATTGACGTATGGTGAAGGGAAAGTGGCCAACCCAGGGCGTCGCCTCGGCAGTCTCAACCTCGAATCCGGTCTTTTCCAACAGGTCGCGATACTCCTCAGCCGTGGGGAAATATAACAAGTTCGGTAATTCGGTCACTCCATAGCTGTCCATGATAGCTGCAAGTACACCACGCAACGCTAGGAAAGGAGGATTTATAAATACAAGACATATATTTTCAGCAGTTCCCATGGCTACGATTAGCTTGTCAATATGTTTTAGAGAGTAATTTTCTGACCGTTGTACTTCAATTGGAGTAAAACGCATTAGGGAACACTAACGTGTACTAAATTATCTAGTATATAGATCAACTTACTGGAAACTGAATGGTGGGCTCCGAACTTAGCCACCAATAGTCCATTAGGCTTCAGGCAGCGGTGCATTTCTCGGACCACTTTTCCGGGATCCTGTGCCATCCAATGCAAAGCTTTGATTTTGAATTTTGTGTAGGGAAGGGGATTATTCGGCCACCGGCATTTTTATATATAGAATATATACATCCGATTAAAGCAAACTGTAGAGCAATGTACGCAAAATGAAAGCTCACATGTGGAACATATATCTTCTGCAGCCCTACTCCATATATATATATATATATATCACTAGTCCCGCCAAGCACTTACCGTAGTGCGAAAAAATGGCGTCAAATTCCTCTCCACCTATGCCCGCTGCCTGTAGGTCGGCACCATCAGCAATACGAGTATCCATTACGCCCAGCTGCTTAGCCGCGTCGAGTAAAGCGGGACTCAGATCGACGCCCACCACATGGTCGTATTGTTTCTGTAAATGCATGGTCAACACGCCGTCACCACAGCCCAAGTCCAGGACTTTAGCGTCGGAGGGTACATTGGCCTGAAGAATTTGAAGGATTTCTCCGGCCCAGTTCATGGCATTTTCGCTGATATCCGTGTAGTGGCTGGCACTCCAATCATTGGGTTTGGGCTCTTCAAGCATGCTGAGGTAATGAAGGGAAGATGGATTGGGGCCGGAAAGGGTAGAAACGGGGATTTAGAAAAAACTACTCTAGGATGAATACGGTTGAATAAAGTGATTAAAGTGTACTTTATATAGTTATTGGTTGCCTAGGGAAAACATACTGTACTTATATGTAACTCAAACCCACGTATATGGATCCTTTAGGTCACCGCTTTTTCACTGTTCGCTGCCTCTTCGCTCCCCCCCCCCCCAAAATCCACCCGTTGAACGCAGTCAATGTACAAGGTCTCCAAGGCCAGTATTCTTAAGTGACATATTTGGTGAATCAGCAGGCTGTACTGGTGGATTTTGCGAACTTTTCACCAGGATCCTTTTAATATCTGCACCAAACCGGTTGAAGCGTCATACTAAAATGGATCCAGCCATGCCTTTCACAAGCTCTGGCCCGCTTTATGTAGCCGCCTTCCTCCAATATACGCCAAGCCACCTTCAGGTGGGCAGTTGACCAAGGCCCCTTACTGGGTCATCTTTGTAGCACGGCCTGGGTATTCTAACCAATCTATGGTCCGGTGACCGGTAGTTTACCCCCGAATAGGTTTGGCAGGCTGCCTACTTCATACTGCCCATCAGTATATCCCCGTAATCCAAATACCTACCAGGATGAGACGATTCCAAAATAAAAGGCGGCACCTAAAATATTTGATTAAGACAGCACCCCATAAATATGGCTATACTTTGGCTGTATACGGCATCATTCAAGGTGTTGGCCAGAGCCAGTAGATATGCATGGAGTATTAAATGGCGTTTCGACGGCATTCACCTGGAAGCCTTAAATCCACCACAAACCCCATAAATTGGCCACTGCCGAGGTTCAAGAATTAAATTGGGAATTTAATCAGCCCCCAACTCTTCAGAACATCCGTAAAACTGACGAATATGGCGAGGAATAACTATAGTAAGCAAGACCCTCGCTGGGGGGATAGCCTCTCGAACAGCAGTATTTCGCCTTCGCGAAGACATCTTCCGAAACGAGCTTGCTATTCAACTGGTATCCTTTCAGACGCCAGACCCACCCAGTGGTTGGCATGTGCCTTTCATGACCAGGACGAGCAATCAGTCGAAAAAATAGCGTGCATCTCCTGATGTCGGCCAAACTGTTTGGTTGAGTGCCGTTGACCGCCATCCTTTGTGACGTTTTACGTCCCTTGTCTAATGAACATTATATTATTGACATGTCCCTCTGTGTCCCTTTAATTATCACTCGGTAGTTCGAGTCATTACTGCCTTGTATTCTTCCAGGGTATCCTGGATTTACCACAGCACGCCCTAATTGTCTCTCATTCCCAAACAACTACACCAATACTTTATAAAGAACCTCCTCGGTGGACGTTGAAAAATAACAACAATCATCATTCCCAACAACCCACACCATCACCGTTCTAGTTTTTCTACTTGTTTCCTTATTTTTATCCATTATTTTCCTATACCTCGAATAAACCTTCTTTTTAACACCAACATCGACGTTGAACGAAGTGAGGTTCTTTCTAAACTCTTATATCGTTACATTCTTAAAGAATAACTATTGTAGGGAAACCTAAACGAGCAGGCAATGTAAAGTCAGGAGGTAGCGGTTGTCTCATTTACATGCGGTGAGTTCGCCCGCAGCATGCCTTCTATCCCCCCCCCACACACATACTTTTTTTATTCTAACCAGATAGTTGTACCTTGACTTCTATGCTGACATAACCCAGGCGGATGGCTAAAAGAAACGTATCGATGGATAAGTGGATTTAAGAGACAGTTGAACAACATATATCTTTAAGTCGAATAATACTCTCACTAAGTGAGTGTTGACGCCAAACTGGCTTACCAAGAGGTAGTAGGAACCGTGATTAGGACACGTGTTGTGAAGCAATGCAACCTATTCTCTAGTAGTGGAATATACATCTGCAATACACGTAGGCAGTGTGTTGAGGTAGGCTTGATAACCTGTATCCTATTAAAGTAGGAGGGGGGCTTATTCACCGATGAACGTCTACCATTTAGCACTACTGTTGTAAACGGTATTTAACATCGTATTGGACATGCTTTGTTCTCCGGAAACTATCCAAGGAAAAGCAGGGGCACGGCGGGAGGCCCCTTAATTGAAAAAGTGGTACTGGTCTCGGAATTCTCCTCCAATCCAACTCAAGATAGGCGCCAAGATATACGCGGCTCAAATGGACTGGAAACACTTCTCGTAAGGGTAGAATGGTTTCCCCATCACTAATCCCAACTCCCCATAACACCGGCGTCACTGGCTCGGCTGCCGATTATTGTACAGCTACGTGGTTGTACCTCCTCTATTGTTTTTTTTAGACCCTCGGTTGATACTTCGAATGGCCTCTTGGCTCCAGTACCGGTCCTAAAATGTAGGAATCTTGGATAAGGCCTACAATGGCCCCCGTGTCCCTTTTCATTGGTCCTACTGGCTTGATTATGGAACCGCTACCTGTTATTTAGGCTTGGCAAAAGTAAGCACTGAGGGGAGCGGAGACAAAATAATAGCCATCCGCAGCGGTAGTAATATTACACACTCTCGTTTATCCTAGTCAACTAAGCGCAAGGATTCCGCTTCGAACTGGATTTACCCTTTGGAGGGACGGTTGGAAGGGGGGATGATAGCCCTATGCTCCTGTTGGGTTGGGGGATTTCAAGAGGAAGGGTGGGGATTATTCACCCGGCTCTTCGGGGTCCAGGGGTGATTGGTGATTGACGAGCAGTTTATACATTCGATTAACGGCCTTCCTGGACCATGACATAAGTGATGCCCTGGCATTTATTAAAAACAACGGTACCATTTCCGCACCAGAATACTATAAAATCACCAATATTGACAGATTTCCATCGTTTACCGCTATTTTATATGTAAAAACCATCACGTTCGGAGGAACCATGTTATAGGGGCATACGTACATATATTTAGAGTGGGTAAGTACGGGCGCACCTACCAACAGGACAGTCTCCCCATGATCCATGGAAAGGTATTGTACCTGAACGTGGGCTTCTTCAACTAAAGAACGAAAATAGCTGGACATGAAATGGACCCACAACCTTTATTTCTAAGAGCTACTCACCATATTAGGGCAGATATTGATACCGGGACGGAGATCTCTGGTAACTCTTCGATCAACTCACCTTCCCCGCACCCCACATAGAGGGTTTTGGTGTTGGAACCAAGGTGTTCCTAGCAAATTTAATAGTGGCCTTTGCAAATGCTCAGGGCAAGCTGGCTGAGTTTAAAGTGGTGGTCAAGATTCCGGTTGTTGAATCTAAACCCTTGGGTCATTTTAGGAGCCAGAATTGAGCATATGGGGAGGTTGGGAAAGGGTGAGAAGACCAAGGGGTGGGAGGGAGTGTCAAGGTATTATAGGATAGGATAAGGCGTATTAATGTGAATATAGCTGTATATATGATGACTTGGGGCATACTCATTCATTGGCTCAAGGAACTAAGAAGGACGTATATTTTTGTAAATGAGCAAAATCCGGGATCTAGTAATAATATACTAAAAAGTGGCTTAGCATACCACCGGCCCTTTCTTAATGCCCACCATCCAATTATTAAATCAACTAATATCGGCTGTAGGAGACGTATCCCGTAATAGCCCCATGAAATGGCTAGGCGAGTTACCCCCAAGTGCTCGCCAAGTATTTGAGGGTCGACGGACCTGTCCGCCTATAGCTGTGGACCACGTCAGTAATGCGGATTTTCGTAAACCCATCCACCAAGCTCCAGTGAAGGGGAAATGCCTGGTCGAGGTTGAAACAGGAGGGGGGGGGTTCTCTGGTGGAAACACATACCGACCTCGAACATAGCTGGTTGCCACTAAATCAGTTTGCACACGCTTTGGATATCTGGCAGGTGGGTCGGGGGGTTAATATTGATGGCGTGCCAAGCCAGCTATTTAAACTTCAATCAACGGGGGCCATTCAGTTAATATGATTACTGCGATACATGTCTGGAGGAAATATGGGAGTTGCCCTTGAGGTGATGTGTAATTCGAGTATGATGCCTCTGGGCATTGGGTATTACCCTAAACTGCTAGCTGGTACGTTACATTTGCCCAACTTGTTAAATATACCTACCAATAACTATCCAGTTGGGCGACAGTCAAAAGATCGCTCCTGCAAAATAAAACCATACAGACTGTAGTGAAACTGCCGACCGTTAGCACATGAATTTGAAACTTCGGGTCGATCCAATCGAATGATGTACCCGAATTTTAAATATACTAATGGATAAGGTTGATGTCGTAACCAGAAGACACCTTTAGGTTCATCAAATATTTATACATTGGTCATCAGACTGCAGTTAAGACAGGAATAAAAAGAAGAGAACCGACTGGACAATATATGTGAATTAATGCACTGGAAAACCAAAGGGGAGGAAAGAGGGGGGGATGGAGTACGCGAGCATCGAATATTTGTTGGATAAAATATAAAAGGAATAATCAAGGAGGAAAAAAGTATCACCGTAGTAGCAGATGTAGGCGGATGGAAAGTACTATAGTGGGGGGATGAAGTCGGGAAGAGAGACGGCTATAGTAATCGAAACTCTCGCAAACTAAGGATAGGTGGGATGAGTAGAAAAGGGGTAGGGAGGGGGGAATAAGTAAAGGCAAAGAACTTTAAAAAGGGAAACCAGCCAGCAGGTGTTACTTTTGCAATAAAAACGGAGCGTCCCAAAGCGAGAATATAGAGAGAAATGATGGCAATTATAATCGAACGAATAATTATGAATAGTTAAAGGAAAAAAGGAAACGAAGCTAACAAGGTGTCGGTGGGGTTGATCGGATGGTCGCCCCCCTCCCTGTAAGCAGAGAACAAAGAAATAATCGATCGTAAACCGGCCGGTTAGATGTCCCTATTAGCCGGTACTGTACCCGGGATTCGATAGTCTAGGTATGAGGAAGTGGAAAGCCATGTCCCAGTCGCATCAACTGTTACCAGTTCGCTATTAGTGGTAAAGCTTGATGACCATCACCGTAATGTTATCCCGACTGAAGTTATCCAAGGCATATTTGGTAAGAATCTCACTGGCCTTTTGGGCATCGCTGGTATCCTTAATTAGGTTGACGGCCTTCTGGTCCGAACAGACATCCCACAGCTAATGGATGAGGCACCGTGGTGAAGCCAATATTGAAGGTATAGTGAATATAGACAGGTATGGCGAGTCCGCTGGTTAGTGAGGGCCGAGAGCTACAATAAAATCTACAGGTCGATGGTTGCCTTGAAAGCAGTATTGTAAGGATGTATTAGGCCATTTTAGGGACCATAAGGCCCGGATCCAGCGAGAGAATTACCCTCACTACACCCGACAGTATAAGCGTAGAGTTTACACATCCAGGAATAGGTTAACTTACCCCATCACAGGCCATGATTAGGAACGAATCACCGGGCGTCAGTTCCGTTTCGGTAGTATACGGGTGACCTACCACGACGTCCTTCATACTAGTATCGCCCAAGGCCCGCGTAACCGCCAGCACGCCATTGACGCGGTTATTAATCACAAACCCGCCCGCTTCGGAGATTCGACGAACCTCATGGGGGTCATCCCCCTTGTGGTCGTAGGTCAGGCGCACGGCCCGGCCGTTGCGCGCCAGAACCCCCCGGGCATCGCCGACATTGGCCGTATATAAAGTCCACCGTCGGTGGGAATTCGGGGCAGTATGCGTAGAGTCTTTCGATGGTGAGGTCGATGACGCCGAGCCCAAACCCGACCGTGTCGGCGGCAGCAGCAGCTGTTGGGGGTTGAATTGCGTTTGGCCCGGTAACGGCGTTGATGGTGGTACGAGGGCCTCGGACGCGGGTGGTGAAGGCGGGGGCTGAAGTTCCAGATAGGCTACCACGGCGGTACAGCCCGAGTGCGAATCCAAATCGGTCGATATCCGCTGGTCTGCTTCTAAAAAGGTGTAGTGGAGGAGTTCGGGGATCACCGTATCGGCCCGAACCACGGGGGCTCCTCCCCGGTGCTGGGGATCCCACGGAAGGGCAGCAGCAGCAGTGGTTATAGTGGTAGTGGTATTAGTTGGGGAGGATCGGCTCGGACTCACATCGGGCAGGCTGGGCGGTGAAACGGGTAGAGCGGAGGCTGGCGGGGGGGACAACTGGGGCTGATTGGTACTATGATCGGCCTGCCTCAGCATTTTCATGGCCGACGCCGCCATTGGTAGCTTCAAGGTAAAGCCCGGGCCGGACGCCACGGTTTGGCGTTGGGCTTTCCGCTGGGCCAACTGGGCAAGGAAGAGTTCATGGAAATGCAGTCCGCACCATTCAGCGGCCTGTTTACCGGCATGGCCATCAAAAATGGTGAAAAACCCCTGGCCGGCGGTATTATCGAAATTGTAAAAGAACGAATGGGAATCCTCCATGGTGCGACGACAGCGGCGGTTACGGTCGGAGGCGATGCCGACCCGGAAGGTACCGGACTGGCCGGTGTTTTTGGGGGGTGTATCGGATAGACTGACGGGGGCCGCGGGGGATGGTAGAATGGCGTGGACCAGCGGGGAGCTGGTGGAGGTGGTGGAGGTGGTAGTGTTAATGGGCGGGGGAATGCTGGCGCGGACGAGGGAGGCGGACGGTTTGCGGAGGACCGTTTTGAAGCAGCCGTCATGGTCGCGTAAAGGGGCCGTCGTGGGTGGGGGGCGGGAGTCATCATCTGGGGGAGTAGTGGCCGTCCCCTGCGAAGCGGCGGGTGGGCATGCGGGATGGCTTGCCGTAGTGGCGGGCGGAGTGGTGGGGTCGGGGCTACCCGCTAGCGGTGGCGAGGCCGGTATTGTGGCCGCCATGGTGCGGGGGGAGGCCGAGTCCATGGTCGGCGAGGGCAGCTGGTTGTGGGCCATGGAAGGAAAATCTCTGTAGGCAAAGTGCTGTAGGATGCGGTAAGGAACTAAAAGTGATAAAAGGAGCAGCGTGGACCACCAAATAGAACCGGAAACGGAAAAAGTCCCGGATGTGGTGTAGATTGGGATGGCTTGACCAGCGGGGAGAGAAGCGTACGGGAAGTACTTAATGCGGGGGTACTGAAGGTAAATAGAGAGGACAATAGTACAGCGGCTGTCGGCTGGCTAGATGAGTACGGTTACAGAGGAAAACAGAGTAGAGTAGAGTAGAGTAGAGTAGATAAAGAAAGGGTTGGAGGGGTACAAGGAAAGGGAAAGTCGGTTTGTCAGGTCTTCCGTAAGTCCCTGGAATAAGGCGACAATATGCCTTGGCAAATAGTGGCAGCCTTTATGACCCGCGAGCTGTATGCGGCGCAAACAATGGGAAACGGGGCTCAATAGCCCGGGAATTAGTATTTAGGTATAAGCGGGTTCGCCATGCCCATCATTAATCGTCTGGCCCACCCTTATCAATGGAGTTAGATACCGGGGAGAATCCGTCAATAGACAAGTGCTCGCCGACCTTCAGCATTCGACTCTCAACTTTCGATAAAGGGCCTCGCTGTGCAATGAATGATCCTGGCGATATCGGCTTGCGAGTAGTGACAGTCCCCGGCCCCAATATCCCCTCAGCCCCTCCCCTCACCTTAGTCGTCACGTGGCGGTCAGTGGATTGCACCAGGGAAATCCATCACTGGGCAGGCAGACGACTGCTTACGATTATCGATTGACGATTACGAGATCCGTAGTAGCAATATATTTATATATATATATATATATCCATCCAGGCAGCAGCCAACTAGCTTGCTTGCGGGGCTCGCATAGAAATAGACTCGTGTGGAGGAGGGTTTCCGTCCTCATGGCTTTGCTTGGTTGTGGAGTGTGACGGTGCCCGTTTTAGAGGGTTTAATTGCTCTGCATCAGCCAGTGACGTATATAGATTGGTTCAACAAAGGGCGGTTTCCCATCACCCAGAGCCTCTGCCTGCTTATTAACCACTCTGTGTCCCAACCCCCAGCCGTACCCGCGCGCTTCAAAGGCCCCAGCCAGGTCTTACGTCCAGTGTGTACTACTCTCTTTACGCATTTATTCGATAGTCGTCGTTGAATTCTACCTCTCCTTCCCTCTCTCCTTCAACGAACCGGTCTTCGCCATGCTGCGCCCCCTCCTCTCCGGTGTACTCCGTCGCACCGTCCCCACCTATTCCCGGGTGCCTCACATTGCTGGGTTGGCCACCCTCCCGTTCCGACCATCCGCTGCGACCCACGCCCAAGCGAATGTGCTGGACCAGGCCGAACGTGTGCGCCGTTCGGTACTCTACGGTACGTCACCCATCACCACCGCTTACCTCTCCCTTCTCCTCCTAGTGAACACCGCGATTATCTTTTAATAGCTCCCCACTACTGAGCGTCAATTCACCGTCCCCTGGTGCTTGATTGTTTACTAATATCCTACCCGGAATACTAACCAAATTCGGCCACTGTGTTTTTTGGCTGCCCTTTTCCCACCCCCTCTCTCATACGCACACACACACACACACACACACACGCGCGGTCTTTACCTTTATTACCACCCTCTCATCGAACACCAGTACCGGGCAGCGAAGAAAGCAAAATCAAGAAATCCCTTACGTCGCCCGCCGACTGTATCGTGTATGATTTAGAAGACAGCGTTGCCCCCAACCGCAAAGGAGCCGCCCGCGAACTGGTCTTCGATGCCCTAAAACTCAAATCCGAGACGGGCCCGGAGCTGGCGGTCCGTATCAACGCCGTCGGGTCCGGTATCGAATTCGACGACCTCAACGTCATTCTGCAATCGCCGCACCTCGATACCATTCTGATCCCCAAGGTCCAGTCCGCCCGCGATATTGACTTTGTCTGCCGACTCATTGAGCTCATCGGTCACGAACGTAGCCAACCGCACGTGCGGATTATCGCTTCCATTGAAAATGCCCTGGGTATTTTGAATTTAAAGGAAATTGCCACGGCTAGCCCGCAGCGAGTGGACGCCCTGTTGTTTGCGGCGGAAGACTTTTGTGCGGATATGGGCCTGCACCGCTCACCGGCCAAAACCGAAATGCTGTACGCCCGCTCGGCAGTGGCGACAACTGCCCATGCCTATGGGCTGCAGGCGATTGATTTGGTAAGTGGGACTGATCAGGTGCTAAGCGCACTGGATCACGGATATAAGGAAATTTCTGCTTAATACGAATCATCTCCCCTTCTTCGAATTGGGAAGAACTATATGAAGGAAGGGGGAATGGGATGGGATGGCATTTCTTTGGTGTACTACTGCTATTATTCCAAATCCACCTAGCCTACCCATGCTTTAATTCCAGCTATCATATAACCTTGCCTATTCCCTAATTGACTGGCCACCCCCCCCACAAAATAGGTATGTATGGACTTCCGCAATCCCGAAGTTCTGGTCGAAGAGTGTGTCAATGGGCGGGACATGGGTTTCACCGGCAAACAGGCCATCCACCCCAACCAAATTGAAGCCATCCAAAATACCTTCATGCCCAGCGAAGACCAGATTCAGCGCGCCAAGAAAATCATCGCCGGTTACGAGATTTCCGAACGGGAGGGAAAGGGCGCGTATGGATTGGACGGACTGGCCATTGACCTGCCTGTTTATAAGTGGGCCCTGAAGATTATGCAGCGAGCTGGCACTCCCCATATCCATGCCGGCTCCCATTAAGTATTAAGTGGGGGGCCGTCTTCCTTGTCTTCCTTTTTTGATTTACTGGGAACTGTGACTTTTATGTCTGATGAGGCTGTTGTGTGGCAATACGATGGTCACAGTTAAGATCTCTCAGTAGAAAGTCGCATTCGCCCGGCTTCGAGTGCTTGAAGGAAGAAACCTTTGGGTCACATACCACTGTACGTTTTCGTTTTATTTTTGACTGTGATTTCCTGCCCTTGTTATATGACCCACCACCTCCCGATTAACGAGCGGGTATCTCATTAAATCCCATTTGTAGCATATAACCCATTCCCTCACCGCCTCATTTATTAGATTCCCGGAAGGTGGGCGGGCTATTTATAGTGGGGCTTGCAATGGCTGGCTTTGAATTGGCACATGCCCCATGTCTGGTCATTAAATTTATATATAAATGCCGACAGTGTAAGAGTAAAGCAAACTTGGTCTTACGATTAGGCAATTAAATTCCGAACAGTATGTTTTCTTTTAAAAAATAGCTACATACTATCCCAACAACATTAAATTAATAGCGTCGTCCATTTTTAGCATTATCCTCTGAGAGAGTAACAGGGCTCCAATTAACAAGAGTTGTCAACACCCCAGACGGCCGGGTTGAATAGTAAACTTTCGCCCATCCATTGTGTTGGTCGAGGAATTCCAAGTCTTTAGGAAAACAGAATTCGTGATCTATGAATAGCCCAAGCTCACCACCAATAGTAGTGGTTAGGCCGCCCAAAGAATTCTACGATCGTTCCTACTTCCCTTATTTTCACATTTGACTATGTTATTCACCCTCCCCCGCCTAGTCTCCCCTCTCCTCCCCCGTCGAATTAGGCCTATTGCCCGAGTTATTCTTATCCAGTGTAGAATATCGACGGTGTATATTTGGGCAAGTTAATAGTAAAGGTATACTAGTAGCCCCTTTTATTATCCATCGGGCCTGATCAAGCCGCACTTGGCTGACGGAAAGGTTGGGTCGCGAATATAAAGGGTAGGGAGAGACTTGTGCTACTTTGGGGATATTCGAGAAATTAGAATAGTAGTAATTCGACGGAAATGGCCATGGTATTTCCTCCGCTTTATCTCCCATTTGAACCCGTCCTCTCTCCCTCCCCAGTGCCTTTGCCTCCAAATGCTGCCTTATAAATAGACAAGGTTACGGAAATAAAGACCATCACTTCGATTTATATTTAAATGAGTGTTGACTATCGCTATTATCCCAACTAGTTGTCGTAATTACCCACCGTAGATTCCCTTTAACCATATTATAGTGCCGAGTACTCGCGAACTCCCCCCCTCCCCTCCATCATATTTGCAATGAAACTAGCCAACTTCCCGTTATCGGTCATGGTCCTCGGTTGGACCGTCCAATTTGTCTTTGGAAGTGGGGATACCGTCGACGTGTCACCCATTTACGAAAGTAACACGGGCCCACCCCTTATCAGTATAAATCCTCCGAGTTCAACTTCGTCGGTCAGCTCTGTGTCTAAATCGGGAATATATAGTGACTATCCCTACGGGAGTGGTGGTAATGGGGATAGCAGCGACGACGACACAATGGTGGGTAGCGCACCCCCCGGAGGTAACCGCCGCCTGGTCTCCCCCCAGCGTACCATCCCACGCCTACAAGGTGGCAAGTACCAAACCCCCCGGCCCCCGCTGAATCTCAACGGCGATGACTGCTACAATCTCCACTTTCCCGGTAAGCAATACCCCGTTCCTCGCGAATTTTGGAGCTACCTCAACCCCGCGTATCTCACTAAAATCGACCCCAAACGCAACCGCGACCCGGTGCGGTTTAAGCGAGAGGTTATGGACATGCTCGTGGCGGTGTTTCGGGCGTTCAGTAAGAGTAAGAAGCGGGGCCAGGTGCTCAGGCGCGATGTCATAACCCCCGGCGTATTGGCGGACACGACGAAACAGCGGTACGTGGTACTCCTGTCCCGCTCAAATGGCCGTAGTAGGGGTCAGAGTAGTGGTGGGGCTGAGAGTTCGACCCAAGGGGACGTCCTCCAAGTGGTTGGGGTGGAGGTCATTCCCCCCCAATGGTATCTGAACAAACAGGTGTTCTACATTGAGTTGAGCCCAGAATTGGAGCACCACCGGGCGGCGGTCCAAGTTCTTGAGTTTTGCTTTAGGCCCAGTCAGTTGACTTAGAAAACCGGTTTTTTTTTTCCACTGCTCAGCCTTGTTACTTTATATTCCCACCTGGCTCTTAATCGGCGATCTATTTCGTCTTCATTACTCTACTTTTTCTGCCGAAACGTGCCTTTATTTTGGCAGGGCCCCCATTTGGAATAGAGAGGTTCTATGAACATTATTGCTTTCTTACCTTGTCCTGTCTCATTTATAAACCTATGCACATTTGTATTTCCAATCGAATATATGATATATATTGGGGGCGATAAAAAAAATTATCCATGCGTCAGTATTGAGGGTCTCGGCTGCTAAAATCTTGACCAATTGCTTCCTAATATTAGTAAACAGGTGACATTTTTAGGTGGAGATTTATAACCAATAAATGGCTGAAGCAGTTCGGATCAGACAAAGCCTAGGGCAAGGACTGCAACTATCGAAAGTGCAACAGAGTGTGGCAAATTATTCACATTTATATAGTAGTCGGCCTACATGTTCTGTTCGGGGGAAGAAAAACAGAACCCAAGAAGGCGTATAGCTGGATATATGATGGAATTTCCTACTAAACCCCCTCCATCTACGGTGTCTAGTCCCATACTACACCAGCCTCGTTTTTGCTTATTTTTCTAACAGCAATGTCCACCGCGCGTGACTGGGGGAGAGGCGCTTGGGTCAGAAATAAGGCAGTAGTGGGCAAGGGAAACGGGAAGGAAGAGGGAACAATAGAATAGGAGGGACTTCTGAGCAACTACTTATGGGCCGAAGTTCCCGATGATAGTCCCGAACCCAATTCCGATATTTTAATTGTTGTCCGCTTCGGGTAATCGTAGTAGTTGGTCGTAGTCGTAGTAATAGTATAGCCGGAGTCCCCCGGCCTGCAAAAGAAGGAACACCTTTCGGACTTACCTTTGTCTGTAGTTCCGCCCAATACTTTCGTATTTGTCATTCTTCCTTCCGTTGTCATTGCAGAGGAAGGATGGTCGCTTGGCCTCTCATTAGCCAAGGAGAGAAACGATAGGTTTAGAGAGGCTAATTCCCTTCTCCCTTCCCTCATGGCGAGTGCCCTGTGTCGTCGTCGGCTGGAGATTGGGTCGAATCCCCTCCTCGTTAGTCTCTTGACCTTGAGGATTAGCAAGCGTAGGTTGGTGTGTAGAGAGGTAGGTAGGTGGTAGGCGTGGTGCTGTGTTTCGGCAGAACCAGGCGGTCTCAGCAGCCACTCCTACTGATATATACTGCCGCCGTCACATTAGGGTTATACGCCTCATTAATATGGAGCCGGGGGCGGCGTCTCTTGAGCCGCTTAAACAACGAACGTCTCTGGGGCATATACGCTACTCACTCATTCTTCTCCAGCTTTGAAGTAAAAGTAGCCAGCATACATTAGGGGGGGTGTATATATGCTCTTCATGAACTTGGCTTACTCTCTCCTCACCACCCTTAGGGACCTCCCCCTCCCTCTCTCCCCTTTATTAGCTGGGTGGGGTAGCATTGCGTGGCCCCCACTATAATTCTAGGTGTATGCGCATATTCCCAATACTCTGTTCCTTCTGGCACTTAAGCCCCCTCATAAGCTGACCTCGTTTCCCTGTTTCTCCTTCATACTCTCTTTCTCTCTCACCTTCTCTTGTATGCTTTACCTTACCTTACCATACTTTCCTTTCCTCTATTTCTACTCTCATTGACTATTAGGTGGAGTTTGCCTTCTCGTCTATTTTATTCTCAATTCCCCCTGGGCATCCGAGTTGGTGACCTCCTTGTCAGTTATATTATATTAGCGGTTGGCCTTGTGCTGTGGTCTGCTGCAGCGCCGGTTATGCTACTTTCCCACCCGCCGGTTCAATAGAGAGAGTCCCTTCGCATTGAGACTACTTTTCTACCAAGTGAACCCCTCCCGCTCCTCCCTTCTTTCGCTTCCGTGGTGTACTTTGCTATTCTCTTGGCCTATTTTTTCCCCAGCTTATCCTCCTCCTCTCTCTCTCTATCTCTACTTTATATCCCCTCTGGCTTTTCTTCCGTCCTACCTAAGCGTACGACCCGGCCCACTACTGCCATTACTTCTCTACTCCACTTCATTCCTTGTCCCTTCTATTCCTCCCTTAGCATATCTCAACATGGCTGCGCATGGGCCAACTGACGACGGTCCTCCTGACCTTAACGATGTAGCCGTTATTATAGTGGCCGTGGCCTCGGGGGTCTTTTTTATGGGCGCCATCCTGTTTGCCGTGTTTCTCCCGCGGTTACCCCGTTGGCTGACCTACCTCGCCTGCTGCTGCCATTGTATATGCTGCCCTACCCCCTTGCGCCGGTCGTGTCGCTCCCTCTTGGACGATTCCTACGGCTATGACGGCTTTTTCGGGGGGGACTACACCGGCGACGACGACGAGTTTTTCATTCCCGACGAATTGCGTCAGTCCCTGTTCCAGAACGACGACTTCCGCCAAAGTTACGAACTCGGCCGGGCCTTCGAAGCCGCCCACCCCTACGGCAGTGTCCCCACCTCTTTAACCCCCGAGCAGAAACAAATGATTATGGAAAAGGGCGTGGGTGCTTGGCAGTTTGTGTTGTCCTCCGAAATTAACTGCATGCCCCAAATGGACGACCGCACCGAACTCATCTTCTACGGAGGTGAGAACTGCGTCCAAACCAACCTACCCATCCCCAAACAGAACCCCGTGTACTATTTCGAGGTGAAGCTGCACGAGAAACCCCGGGAAACCAACGTCGCCGTGGGTCTGGCCACCAAGCCGTACCCTTCGTGGCGGCTGACCGGCTGGAACCGTCATTCGGTGGGTTACCACTCCGAAACTGGTCGCGTCTTCCATAACAATCCCTTCCGGGGCATCAACCTGGGCGAGCCTTGCTTCGAGGGCGACATTATTGGGATTGGCTACCAACCGCGTTCGGGGACGGTATTCTTCACCCGAAACGGCCGGCGCTATAAGTCGGTCACGTCGGGCTTACTCTACGACCTGTTCCCCACCATCTCCGCCGATGGATACTGCATCCTGAGCGCCAACTTTGGTCAACGCGGCTTCGTCTTCATCGAAGCTAATGTTAAGCGATGGGGCCTGGCTCCCCCGGAAGGAACCATCTGCCCCCCGCCCATGTACGGACATGACCATGGTACCTTTTTGGTGGAAACCAGCGACACGAGTCGGTGGGGAGGGGCCCCCGGTCCTTCCTCCAGGGCGGGCCCCTCTTCCCCCCAGGGTGGCGTTAGTACCAATGGTGGTGGGTCTCACACCACTCTTGATGCCTCTCGTTTCTACAACCACCACTACCAGTCCCTTATCGACCGGGAGGCCCAGGCCTTTGCCCGGCACCACCCTACCTCGCCCCGCGATCTGCACCGGACGGTATCTCAACACGAGCTACCCGAGAACCCTTCGTTCAATAGCCATAACCACGGCCACGATGACCGCTACCAGCAGCCCCCGCCTCCGTTGTCCCCCATTGGATCCATCCCCAGTCCACGTACACCAGGCCCCCCTCCTAAGACCCTGGCACCCCCGAATTCCTCCATTACAATCAAGAGTAATAACATGGCCAGCTTTGTGGTCCATGTACCCCGATTCCGGTCAACACCCGATCCCAATAATGGTGGGGGAGGAGGGGGCAGCGCCAGTGGCGGTGATCGCAGTATAGGCGGCCTCTCGGTTGGACAACCTCTCTCAGTGGCCGGTGGGTCCACCTCCGCGCCGCTTTCGCCTAATTTGATCCAGGTCTCGCATATCCCACCATTATCACCCCCGCCCGCGGCAACGGCCGCCTTCAGCCAAACCACCTCCCAGGTTGACTTTGCCCTCCCCTTGGCCTCACCACCCGCATATGCCGAACACGACCCTCACCCCGATGTGGCTGGTGCCGAATTGACCACCGAGGATATGTTCGCCCAGGCCCAGCAGGAAATCGCCGCGGCCTTGGTGCCTAATCCTTCATTCCAACGCCCCCTTAGTTACCAACCCCCGACGTATATTAATAGTAGTATAGTCCATGGCCAGTCGCTAGAGTCCGATTCTGATAGTGTGTCGTCTCTATCCGACCATTCGTAACCCCCCCTCCTCCCCACATTTACCCTTTCTTTAGCCGTCCCCGCCCATTTCTATTGGCACTGCGCCTTGTCTGGTCCGGGACTTGGAAGAAGGCGGTTAGCGCTTCGTTGACTTTATTGCACTCCTTGATTTTGACACAGTATAGAACGGTCGCATTACCTATTTATTTCGGTTCAGTTAGTGGGACATCCGACTGGGGCTTATGTTACTCGTTCACTCTGCTATGCCAACAAAAAAAACGACCTATTTTGGTATTTGGGCCAGCCTTCCAGGTCATCGTTATTAATATCCAGTTTCGTTATACCCCCTGCTTCTTTGCTAACATCCCCCTCCCTCCTGATCTATCTGTCCCCAAAACTTACTAAGCTGCTTTTTTTTCGACCTCCAGGTCCAAGAGGAGGGGGATAGGTGCCCATTCGCTCGGTTTCATTACCCTTTTCCTCTAGCCTGACCTTCTTTTACGATGTTGCTGTAGTTTGTTCTGTAACATTACTATATTATGTACCCATGCTTAACACTTTTATTTTACTTGTTATATGGTCATTAAGTACCATATGTGCTCTTATTGTTTTATCCCGCAATCCGATTTTCCTCTTCTACTATACTCCCCAAGGCGATATTTTATTTCCACGCCTCTTTCTGTAGAATACCGCTCTCTGTTGTACGTTTTGTTTCTCCTTCAAATATATTCAGCTCTCCTGCTATGGGCATTATTTATCCCCCCCCTCTAACCGCTTTTACCATATTTTGATATCAGCCTCTGTATTTTTTTCATACTTAGCACCAATAGTCTGGCCTCTCCAACGTCATTGGCGCTATCATCAAAGGGGGTTATGGCGTTGTGACCCAGAGTCTGATATTTACTAAAATGAATGTTCGTCTTTTATTGGGGGAGGAGGGACATCGATTGTTATTTCTGTAGCTTTTGGTTCTTCATTTTCACATATAAATAGGGCCGAATTAAAGTGGCGTATTATGGAGGGAGGAATACATTCCAATGGAGTACTTCCTCGGTGGGATTTCGGCCCGGGGAATTGTATCGGAGTCTCCTAGGGTGGGCCTGGTTGTGGTAGAGTACATCGGAGAACAAACGGCCAAGCTGCTTCCCATTCCACTACTAATCAACCCGTTGTAAGTCCCATTGAACCCCCCCCCCCATCTATCAACTGGCATCATTGTTTAGCCCTGTGATTAATCGAAGCTTTGACCATCATACCAATCAACTCCCCATAACAAAGATTTGGCAACCATAGGATGTATACTATGATTGGAAAATAGCAATAGGCGGGAGCACCCTAGTAGTGCACATTCCCTGTATTTAAGTAGATTGTATTGATGGAGTTTAGGGGGGAGCGTGATACTTATGGAGAACATGCATATAATTATATGCCAATTGTTTAGAGGTATACATGAATTCTAGTCTTATCAAAGAGGTCGGTAGTGCTAACGGATAGCCATGATTCACAGGGCTGGATTTCTTGAAAGGATCCATACATGAGTGACTAAAAGATTACCTTGGCCATCGGCTGACCGTAGCAATTTGGAGCAGGTGGTGTAATATACCAGTGACGTAGTAAAGCGACGTCAGTGGGACTAGTGTGATGTAGACACGTCATTCCAATTTAATTGGGTCCCCTCATTTAAAAGTGCCAAGCATTCGGTCCGCGTATCCAATTTTATATAGTACCTACGGGCTTGATTGTTTAGTAAACCACTCCAACCAACCAACACGTTAACTCGGCTCCATCAAGCCCCCCCCCCAAAAAAAAATAATTAAAACAGGTCCAAGAAATAAGCCAAGAAAATAAACGAGGCAATCATGTGCTAGAACAGTTCAGTTTATATTTATTAGGTCGTCTGGACAACAAACCGACGAAAAACCCCCCTGCATACCATGACTAAAAAAATATATGGAATCGTATGCTAGGGAGTAATTAAAAGGCCCAGACGGCTACTTTGCCGTCGAGACCGCTCGTGGAGAATTCGGAAGCGGGGGAAGCCGTGCCCAAGTGGAGACTCTTGAGGGACCTGTGGATGATTATATGGGTGGAAATAAAGCAGAAGAGGTAATGTCAATAGTAAGCAAATATGGTGATTAGTGGAGGTCCTAAGCATCCCTATGTGGGAGGGACATTCGGCGGATAATATAGGCGGGGGGGGGGTGGGGAGAAAGTCGAAACTAAACCCCTGCGCTAGGTTTGATGTATCTAGGCGATACCAAACGACCTATCAAATAGACCAGATTAGAGCAATACTCTATAAGTAAATAATATATAGTCAGTGCACTAGAAGGGAAGGGGGCCTTACGTGATGGTGTTTTGGTGTACGTTCTTGGCGCTAGGTTGCAAACTGGCTGCTCCCGTCTCGTCCTGCCCGGTTGATTTTTGGGCATTCGAATCCATTTGACGGAACATATTGAAGGCACTGTTGGTGGACATTTTCGGGGCCCGGGCGGTACCCTGACCCTGATCCAGGGATTTGACCCATTTCCATTCGGGCGCGGGCGGATTCGTGGAATTTGTGGCGGCCTCCGCATCCACCCGTTCGAACAGCATCGGGGTACAGTCGTGGCCGGCGGCCACCAGCTGGGTATCGGAAGCCCAGGCCACGGCCAACAGGGGCAATTGCCGGGTGCGCACCTGCGCGACTTGACCCGAGCCCGGGTACGCCACCGACAGACTGGAGTCGTGGCCGACCCAGGCCAGCGCATCCCCGGTGGTGGGTGAAAAAGCGACACTGTGCACCCACCCGCTGTTCGGGTTAGCGTACTCGGCGCACACCGTATTAAAAGGGAGTTTCTCGCCCCACACTGAAGCGGCTGGTTTTTGATCCACGCCCTTGATGAACGCCGAGAAGACCCGCACCTTCATATCCGCGGATCCGGCGGCCAACAGTACGTTATTCGGGTGCCAGTCCAGACACAGGACCGTCGAGGTGATGGGCTTTTTGAGGTGCTTCGACACCCACCAGTCATTGTCCTCGCCGAAGTAGCATACCGCAATGCAACGGGACCCACTGGCGACTGCGAATTTGTCCTCGCGGGGACTCCACTTGACAAACGTGGCGGCCCGGTTAATGCGCAGGTGCACCAGGGTCGGCTTCCACGTTTGGCCGTCGAAATTCCACACGTAGGCATTCTTATCCTGCGAACAGGTCACCAGGCGGTTGGTTTGGGGGGCCCAGTCGATACTCGTCACTTGGAGATCGTGTTCACTCAGCGTATACTCGAGCTCCCAACCGGACCCGTTCGGGTTCTTGCCGTAAATTTGGACCTCATTGGTGTTGGGGCAGATGGCTACCTCTATATATGCGCATACCATCGCGATACGGACGGAAAGTCAAAATAGACGTACATGGAGAGGTGTCAAAGCTGGTTAGCCGCGGGCATGCCACACTAGTCACAGGGAACGGGATGCGGGCCATGGGGATAACCTTTGTCCCTCTCTATTACGCAAGCCAGGCCCATAGATGGGTCAGCAATAGCCAGTGGCTGTCAAAATAAAAAGCAAAAACTTACTGGACTGGTCGCTGTTAAAGGCATGGGCCGTGACACAGAAGGGAAACAGGTGTTGGTTCAGAACTGCCATGATGGAACCGGTAAAATAATAAATGGGGGTAAATAGAATAAGACACTGTTGGAGGGCTTAAAGGGGGAAGTAGTGAACAGTATTAGGAGAAGGGTGGGGAAGGGTAAACTAGATGCGGAGGCAGCTGGGCTCATTTGAATTCGTAATAGGGGAGGGACAACAGGTAGGTGAGCGTCGAATATAAGGCGGGGAGGTGATTGCCATGGGCTGGGCTGGGTGATGGGAATGAAAGGTTTCTGACTACTGGAGCGGACTTTAGACGATTCACATAATGTTTCACAAGACCTTTTCTCCCTTTGCCAAGCCCTGGGCGCTAGTGCCCCACTAGGTTCGTCCATTCGACCAAAACCTAGGCTTACGCCCCCCCCCACGCTCTCTGAAGGCCCCGCTTACCTTCGGCAATGTTGTGTATATAGTAGTGGAGTGGCGCTACCCGAGGTCAATTAACATAATTATTTCTGTTAGGTGTGTATCGCCTACTAACTAACCCAAAACCCTCGCGATTCGTACACCCGACGCTCCAACGAAGGGGGGGGATTCGTTCAACTGTATCAATCCTCTCCGACGAATAAAACTGAGCTAAATCAGCCTATATCCCAGTTATTTAGAGCTCCTATTCCCCAACCCGCCTACCAAATTTCATAACGCAGTGCTTCGACTGAACAAGCATCTAAGACTGCGTTGGTTGCTATTCAGTTGTTAAGTGGATCCTTAAACAAGCCGAGGCTTGCTTTACTGGAATACAAGCGTACGTAGCCCCTGTCCCAAATATGCATTGCCACTATGCTAGACAATAAAGCACTTCATAAACAAAAACCGCCCATAAAATTGGTTTACAATAGTAACATATAGGAATCATTGTAAAAGAAAATCCACATTTTTAAAAGTACATTATGACATGAAGAACGCCTGGAAGGGAACATCATAGTGGTAAGCCAAGTGGTGCGTGTGTGAGCCATCCCCCCCCCTTTAAGGCTTTTTGAGCCATCTATCCTTTAATATGTTCCCTATGGATGGCAAATTATGACCAAAAGGTCACCTGCCTTAGATTCACTTTAAGTAAAACTGTACTTCATCTGAATCATTCCCCCCTGGTGATGCAGGGAGAGAGGGGCGGGGGGGGGGGGATGCGCAGGCGGCCACAGATATGTAATCAGACCTGATATTTCTTAGCCAGTTTTAGCTCAAGTTGTTTGAAATGGTGCAGGTGGCACCATGTATACTTTTGAATTGGCAGCGGATTGGAAGACAGAGAAGTGGCAGATGTTTTGGGATTTTGGAGAGGCATTCGGACTAGGTCAATACCAGGCGTTACGTTTGGCCTGAGGAGTGGTCCTGACTTGATCTGGTTGATGCTGTTTGGTTATGACTAATTCATGGGGTGGGAGTTGGCTGAAGAGCCATCGTAACATTACCTCTTCAATGGACTTGGCGGGGGCCAGAGGTAGTCTCCCCCTCGATTTCATGAGACGTTTTCCAATCTCCGTGGACCTAGTGTAAGGATTTTAACCGGAAGGCTCGTCAACCCCCGCACAGAGATTCCCTTTCCAGGCTTGTTTGCCGACTTGATTGGGGAAATACGGGGGCCCAACCCATCAGGAGGGTTCAATCGTGCTGCTATATTACTAAATCGGTTTGCTAGGATACCAAGACAAGATTAGAATGGTTACCCTCTTCATTTGGGGGCACAGCTAAGCAAGGTTGGTTGCCAATAGCTGGGGCTTTAGAGGAAGAGCCCAAATAAGGTGTACCGTAGCAGATTGGATAGAGGTGGTGGTTAGCGATGGAGATCATGGTGAGAATAACGCCCAGGACAAAAAACCATTCGACTGAGGTTCCAAGGGGGGATAATGCGATATTTGCAATAGCTAGAATGGGCGAGAGGGATGTAAACACATGGTGGCATTTGGTGGGACATGGTTAATTATAGGGCTATGAATATCAGCTCCCGCTTATGGCTAATTCAGCAAACATATAATTGGTTTGCTTTTATCCACATGTCGCCCCTCCTAATCCGTCCTAATCCAACCGATATGACCGCCGTCATATCAGGCCGTATAGCGCCATAGTACCCCCCGGCCCTAACCAGGCCGAACATCATTGATAGCCCCTTAACCGGTGTAAAGAACTGAAATCAAATCCTTGAAAACTGAACTTTATTTGAAAAGATAGATAATAAAAGGGAAAGGTGAT
>JANBQC010000419.1:0-25199 GCA_027576995.1 Dimargaris cristalligena
GGGCGGGAGGGAGTGGGGGAGCTGGCCAGGTCCTTGGAATGGGATTGTTTACCATTTGCGCCGTAGGCTGGGAGGGGAGAGGAAGTAAGGTGGGCGGGGTGGTTCATCCAACGCAGCGGGGTAGTCACTAAGGATTTTAGGGCGCCCAATAGACCGCCCTGGGCCTCTGTGGAAGGAAAATCGGCAGCGGCGGAGGCCTTGGATTTCGGTAGGCGGTCGTAGGGTTTGGGAGATTTGCGAAGCCTCTTGTGGCGGGTAGGCCCCGTCGAGAGAGGTGTGGTTTGCGGGAGGGTGGTAGTAGTCATGCTGGAGGGGCGACGAGGGGGAGGGATCGGGGTCAGGGGGCTAGAGACCCGCCGATAAAGGGAGAGGGGTACCGAACAACGTAAAGAGAAAAAAGAAGGCGAATTCGAATGAAGCAAAGGAATGCAAATGGCAAAGAAAGAGCCTGCGTGTAGAATGGGAGAAGAAGGATACCAAGAAACTAGCGGGGAAAAAAGGGCGACAACAGTATGTAATAAGCCAGTGAGTGATAGAAAGAGAGAGAAAGAAAGTCAGTAAAACAAAAATAAACAGAGGTGGAAAAGCGATAGCGCCGCAGGGAGAAGACAGGGAGGCTCTTAATATAGAAAGAATGGCTGTTGAAGTATAGAGAGAGTGAGTGAGGAAAAAGGAAACGAAAGACGCCTGTTTATAAGAAAAAAGGGGTTTCCGCATATAGTCTCCATCACCCTACTAAAATAACCAGCAGCGTATATGCTCAAAAAGACCACCAGCGGGGAAAATGGAGTCTGGCTAGGGAAGTCCTCCCCTTCCATATCTTCCTTCTCTTTTCACTAGCAGTAATCCTTATCTGCTGTGCATTGTACATTCTGTTCTGTGCAGTAGAATAGCATATATCTTCTTCTCTTCTCCTACATGCGCCAGTTAAATATCGTTGTTAATGATATCCCTTTCTTATTTAGGCACTTCCTAGTTTCCCCCAGCCCCTCTCCTATACTAACCCCATGGACACTGCGTCTATTCTGGCTATTTGAGTCCCCCCCTACGCTTCGTCTTAATGGGCAGTGTCACCACCACCACTACCCGTTAACTTATCCACCTCTGCATCCTACAGCGATGGACGTCTCCCCCATGGCTGGCTGAATCGGTGGGGTAACAGGAGATATACACCCACACTATGTTTTGGAGGCGACTGTGGATGTGGGATGTGTGTGTGTGTGGGTAGGCAGGTAAGTAAGTGTGTGTACGTACAATGTATCTGCTGGCTGGTTGGTTAGATATGGCAATGAGGAGGGAGGGGGAGAAGAAGGATAAGGAGAAGGAGGCGCCCATGCATATCAAAACACCACCATTGCACTTATGGTCCACGTGACCTACCACCACCATATCTCCCCTCCCGTGTTAAGAACTTTATGTGGTTGGTACAATGATGGGGGGGAGGATATCTTAAGCCCGCTTAATAAGGAAGAAAGAGGTGACCACATACCGCACCGCAGGGAATATAATACGCCCTTTTCCAGACCAACAAAGGAATATCCCCCGCGTGACATAATATTCCCTCGAATCCCTCCCTCTCTCTCTCTTTCCAGCATGGCTCGCCATAGTTTCCGAATAGAACCCCATAAAGGCATTGTATTCCGCAGTCAGATAAGTTCATTACAAACAATACAATATGACTATAATGAGAACAAATAGATAATGTAATAGTAATATAAAATAATAAAATAATAATAATAATAATAATAAAAAAAACAAGGCTGATTCGGTTTGGATGAGCTGTCATAACTAGCTGGGCACTCCCCTACTCCTCCTTGCTTTATTTGGGCAGCTTGGGAGGCAATGTCAAACGACGATGGCGCTGCCAAAAGTCCAGGATGTTTTGGGCCACGCGTTCGGGATGGTCCTCCTGGATCGCGTGCCCGCTATCGGGGAACATGGCGGGTTGGAATTTGCCTGGTCAAATACATCAATGGAACCAATGGGAAAGAAACATTACGCATTCCGTTTGATAAATAAGACACGTCGGGGAAATAAACCTGCAGTGGGGGAGTGGCATTTGTTGTGGGGTTCATCCCAAATAACCAACCAGTCCAAGTACTGTGGACGGGAGGGGAAAGGATGAGATATCAGTTACCAAAATGGGGCAGCTGAGGGGCTGGCTGACTGGATGCCATATGGGTGACGAGGGGGAGGAGGAGGAGGAGGAGGTCCGGAAGAAAGGGCTTGCTGCCCAGAATATAATGCTATAGGGGATTGGAATGTGGGCCAGCATAAAAACTAAGCCCTCGCCCCGTCCAGTCCAGCCTTACCCATCCGCCCTGGTCCCCTACACCACTGGCCAAAGGACGGGCTGCCGCCCCTTATAAGCCAGTCTGCCGATCCCTGAACGAGGAGCTATTATCCGCCTAATTCAGTTCAACACCCTCAAACGACCGGCCCTTGGAAGCATCGTGAATATTAAACTTACCCTGCATTTGGGCAATCATCATGGGCTTATCCAGTCGCTCAGGTCCTGTGGAATAGAGGGGCGTCATATATATATATATATATATATTAAAAAAAATAGGGAGGTGAGGGTTCGTCCGAACTTTTGACCTCTAGACGGTATTTTTGCACCAGTACTGATATGATATCTGGCCCTTTACAACCTCCCATCATGGCTGAAACCCCTTGCATTAATATTCTTTTAGTCGATGATCTGGCCCACTCTTTCTCCCCCTGGAAATTGCCCAAATTAGCTGCTGTGTCTACATCTCTTAGGTGGGTATCGGACCCGTGGCAAGTAAAGTGCCTTAAAAGACCAGTATTAACGGAAAAGAGCTAGAAGAGCTCAAAATAATATTAATGATAATAATACTAGTAGCGGATGACCATAATTACATAAATTAGTTCAGCAATTTAGACGATTCCCTCCATATTAGCGGAAAATACAGGGGCGGACATGCAATTGTGAGTCAGCAGATGGTAAAATGATACCATCATTGTCTCGATAGACCCGATTAGGGAGTTGATCTTAGGAGCTCTATCATCGCCTAGGCTGCGCCAGCCTTGCCCAATGTACACCGGCCCCGACAAGTTGTAAATCGGGACAGTTTATCCCAATTAGCGAATCGACTGAATCCGGAAGTCGAATTGTCGCAATCTAGCCAGTGGGCCTACCCACTCAAGTATGTAGTAAAGCACAGTGCCATCTCAACCACCTACCACCAAATGTAGCGCCATCAAGCAGAATCAGTGGTACACTTCTTAGCTATAAACCGCTGGCCACCGAAATCGAATTAGAGCAATTTCCGATTGCAAGTTGCATTCCTAGTTTCATTTTTCTCTTTACAGTGCTACATACCCAAGTGAGAAAAACAAATGGGCTTAGTACCACTGTCATAGTAGCTAGCATTCTCGAGCAAAGGTATGCAACCATGTTTTGGGCATACCATAGTTGAAAGTATTCATACACTAGAGCTCTGAAATGAAAATGTACGCGTTTCACATCTTGAGTCTAAAGGCCAAGCGCATTTCTTCTGAGCGACAGTACGAAGGGGTGCTTTCTAATGGCCGTGAATGTGTAGGTGAAACGAAAGTGACAGTGACTAGTTGACCTTGTCCATCTATTTGTGATGAGGGTAATCGCCCCCTTTTAGCTACTCTTCAATGCAACAGCGGCCCACAAAGTCGATTGTCACATAGTTAAGGTGGAAGGCCTGACGGTGTTTCAAACGCTTTGAACATGCCTGCAGCTAGGGTTGGTCGCCTAATTGAGCCTTGCATTGAACACGGGCTCGACGTACACGACCTAGTCCGGAAACCAAGGGTTCTGATAGCTCCCTTTTCGGGGTTTTAATAGATATACCCCAATCTAGCCTCGTACTTTCGCCATGAGAGAATTTCCTGGAAAGGGTGATCTGCTGGGATATCCAACCACGGGATGCCAAGAGAGAGAGAGAGAGGCGGGTGGTGGAAGATAGTCAACAGTCCATTGTTGGTGAAACGATTGAAACACGACGATTATACAGATACCAGCGGCAACCTGGCGCATCGAGACGAAAATAGAAATATCAGGAAGAGGGATACGGTCGACCTAACCAGCGGGTGGTCCAGCGACGGGAGAGTCAACCGAATATGGTAAGGATCGGTCCGAGAGATTTCTCAGGTCCATCCCTTACTTGTCAGCGCTCAATCGCCCTGTTCATTTTTATTTTTTTTCCTCCCAGGAATCCTGTTTCTGCATCTCAATAAGGAGTGTCCGGATGCAAATCACCCGTGGAAGGTCGTGTCGAATATCCAAATGTAAATAGCTCATAAATCGGATTAGGCAGTGGTTTAAGGAGAGAGAGGGGTCGGCAATGTTGTAACAGGGGGTTTTATCGCTTCGACCTTGCAACCATCCTCGATTTAGCCATTTACTTCCTAATGGGAAAATCAAACACGTTAGATGGTAATGGAATACCCGCCAGGTAGCCATGAGCCACGGAGTGAGGTCATGAGTTCCTGCGAAGTCTTTGAGCAACCGCGCCCCTGGTAAATTATTATTTCCACTTATTCGTTGATTGGCACCATCGAACTAGCCATTCGAAATCCATAGTATGATAATAATGGGGGTTTATTACCTGCCTCCCCATCGAGTGAATCTCTGAACCATCTTGGATAGAAGTGTAAATGGGGAGAGGGGAGGAGAGAATTAGAACTGTTCTCATCTCATTTCTCTTGGCCCAAGGTTCATCTATCGGGCATAGACATCAGATCCCCCCTGTAAGTTCATACTCCATCACCAGAACTAGGTATTGCAGTGAACCCGGATCACAAGAGAACCTAAGATAAGATGGGGGTCGCCTTCTAAAAATCCTTCTATTGGACCGGATATTCGTAATATTGGTTGTACAATCCATGCTGGAGGTTTACCAATTTGAAGCATGATGATGCCCACATCGCGTCAAGGCCACACTAAACCGGCCCCATATTGGGAGTGCCGAATGCCATGATAGGCCCGAAGTTGACTATAGGGTTGCGATGGAGGGTGGGAGGTCCATGCAAGTCCATTCTCGTTTAGATTGAGGACGACGCCATGGCCACAGGCACTGCCACGGGGCTGCATATGAAACATGACCTCAGGAGAAAAAGAAAGAAAGAAAAATATCGATGAAATAATGAAGCCGAGGACAGGGTCGTCATTGTCTTATAGTGTACCGAGGGAACTCCGACTAGACATGTTCAACCATGGAGTGCGTGCGTGAGTGGGTTTCTCTCTCTCTGTGTGTGTAGGCCCAATTTAGACCTAGTAATCTACACATATTACCCTAGCCCTGGGGCTCATTACAGATTGGCGTTTGCCATGTCGTATATCCCACCGATGCGTCCGAGCGCCACGGGCCAAACAATTGGGCTCGGATTAACCGCCCTGCAGATTTACCTGGACCGTTGCGCTCCCCTCACCACCCCTCCGTCCTATATCATAGACGCTATAGTTTGACCGTGTACCATTACTATTAATATTACTATATAGTTTCCCCTATTGCCCAAGTGCAGATCACAAACTGATTAGTCGGGGGACTTTTTGCATATCGAACGCTGAGCCGAAGCAGTGCCCGGCCCGTCATTAACGAGACCGGCAGAATAGTAGATGAGATGCCCTCCTGCAGTAGGCGTATCACTTACGACAGAAAAAACACACATTTAGTGAAAAAGGGAGTCAATTGATAGCCGGACTACAATTCAGTCATGATGAAATGATATCACACATACTAGCATTTGCACTCGCTCCTCCACTGAGGTAGCTACTTGGGGAGCCAGGGGATGGCTGGGAAGGGGGTGATGAACTCGGGAGGGTGAATATATACCGGTAGGTTTAAATATAGACATGTATTTAATTCCAGTTGATCTAGAAGGACCGCGTAGTGAGGGTTGTTGCCCTGATAATTGGGGATGGGGAACAACATACCACAGTCTAAAGTAGGGTGGTCAGTAGAATATGCATGCCTGGTTCAACCCTTGGGATTGACCGGAGACCCCTTCTTTTATTGTCTGCAGAGGGAGTGAAGTGTATTTTTTTGCAAGTAGTATGCCTAGCCCCCCTCTTCTTTCATTTCCTGGCCATGATAATGGTGAAAAGATTAGGGACCAAGATAAAATCCGCCAGTCCGATCAACAACCTAGCGCAAGGGTTTCACTAACTTGGGAGGGGGTGCTAGACTCCGAAAATTTCATTCCCACTGGTTATGGACGACTAGTGTAATGAGTTTGATGAACTAAAAACCAGTCACACCCCCAATACAAGTCAATTCATACGCGAGAATGAAGAAATATTCGTGAGTGGCTAAATCAAACTGTTTTGCGGTGTAGACAACGAAAAGATGGCGTGCTACACAACCCAAGCCAAGAACTCTTCAGAAGTACCGCGTCAATATTAGGGTCCATCCTTAATACGGCGTGGGGGGGAGGGCGTGGATTGGTGGGAGGGGGGGTAGTATTTGTATACCGTACCAAGCGGGCGAAAAGGCCCAATAGGCTTAAATCGGCGCCCATTCCCTTGTCTATCCTTCTTGGGGAGCTATTTTCATTTGGGTTGTTTTACACGAACCCAATTACGTGTAACCTTTGCATCTAGCACCCTAATCAGGCCGGAAGAATGCCTTCCTCAATAGGCCATTTAACCCGTGGTTAATGTAAAGAATATAACAATCGCCTATCCGTTAATACCACCCCCCTCACCGGAATGGTTTTTAAATCACGCCGCATTTCAGCGCATCTATACTACTAGTTAGATTTAAGCGAACGTAGATAATGATTAGGGAGGGGGGGTGGAATACCCTAAATTATTAATAAATGTCGGGTAGATCTATGCAGGTGCCTCGACCGGATGGCAGGTTTGACTGAATGGTATTTGGAACTTATCCATGCCCGGATGTTACTTGGAATCCGGATACCAATGTAGGGGCGAGAATATTCGGCCAAGGATAAGCCCTAATTAGTGCACAATTGTCATCAATCCATCTCCCCCTCCTTTTTTTTCACGTTCCGGGAGTGTAGCCAGCACCTGCGTAAGTTTTAAAAAAAGGTGGGCGGCTCAATTCTAGCCAAGTGCAACTACAATGCCGTAAATCACCCATACTTGTGGCACGAGTGGGGTGGTCGTCACATTGATTAATCACCACCCCATCACCCATTCTTCTACACATACTCTCTCTTTCGCTCCCCACCACGGTATTACCTATAGTATAGCTAATTAGGCTGGGTTATAAAGAAATATCTGGAAGCCCGATTCACGTTAAAACGGACCACACTCCATGGAATTTATCTGAGTTTTGGCTAGAAATGCGTGGTAGGTTTCACCTGACAGCGATTCGGCATTGTTGCAAATGGCCAACAATGACACCACAATATACGGGTATAAGAATGTACAGATAGGCTGTACGCTAATAAACCAATATATAAGCAGGACTGATGGAAGAGAAGGATGGGGCTTATGGCGGCGGGGGGGATAGGGTTCTGGGAAATTTAGCAGCCCATGTCGGATGCCGCAAGGGTTTTTTTAATCACTATTACTGGGCGTTTCCCAGCGCGGTAGTCTGCAAAGTTGCACGCCTTATTCCATGGCCTTTTAGTTTAGTATCCAGTTGGTATTGGTATGATATCGATAATTCTCTATTTACGGATATGGGAAATATTCCCGGTCAGCCCGCACCCACGCCAAAAAAAATGGCGGACATGCCATCTCCACTGGGACATATCGTTGCTGTGCGCTAGAACAACGGATAATGGGTACTCTTCCATCGAATGGCCTTCCGTACGGTGATAACTATTGGCGTACTAGGTATTTCAGCGTGCGAAAAGAAGGTCGTTCACATCATCCGACAGCCCAAGTTATTCTAAACTAAAATGAAGGTGGGCCACGGATCTACGTAAAAAGGGACCTTCACTACCACCACCCAAGGGAAACCGGTTTTTCCACCACGATTCGTCATAACATGGCGGTGGGATTTGCACCCTAACCTCTCTCCTCGGTCTTCCACTTGCAGCGCAGAATATGGGCCACTTGCTCATCCCCACCACTTTCCTGTTCCCCACTCTGCACCCCCTAGCTTTAGTACATTATAGTAAGTTCAGCCAAGAGATTGGGTCAATTTGGTGTATTACACTAACAGCTGTATTATATAACCCACCCCTCGAAGCTATAGCAAGGGGGTGGTGGGCACCGGCCATAATGAGCCAATCCTTATGAGCGAATAGTTACGTCGGTGGCCTAGTCAGTCAATTAAAATATAACAGGTTCACTGAGTCGCAGTCATAAAAGGCCGCCCGCTCCCGCTTCTTTGACCCCCCACCTCTACCCCTGCTTCGATGGCCCCTTTTAGGACACCACAATGTCAGTGATTAAATAATCGGACCTAGCGACTGAGGGATCGAAAAAACGAAATTAGCCTGGCATGCATCAATGACGCTAGGTTTGTGCGATGGTTATCGCTACTCTTGGACTAAGCACAGCGGCATTCATTGGTCGCTCGGCACTAGATATTGCCGTTCAACATTTGGGTGATATTCGGCCCAGCTGTATAGGGATATAAATGATAAGTGTACGAGAAAATGAATGGGTGTGATTCATTTCCAGCCAGTAGTATTTTCCTCGTCTGATGGATTTTTCGGTATACAGCCAGGTTGAACCTCTCCCATTTCGATGAAATCCAAAGCAAGGCAAAGTTGGGAGGATTACACCCCCCCTTTCTACATGACTCCGTTCCGAATAATCCATTATTATTATTATTGCCACTATTTCTTTTTTATATAGGTGAGACATTGATGGGGGTGATGGGCTGTTACTTAGATGCTTCATCATTAAAATGATTGGGATAAAAATGGACCCAGGCTGATCTGGACTGGGAAATGGAGGAAGTAGTGGGGCGGGACGAGAAATAGTGAATCGGAGACATCAGGAGTTTATACCATCCACCACCCCTAGCGCCGCCACTGGGTTTCCGCCAAGTAGGGTACCTCAAGTGACACGAAAGAGAAGAGGGCCGCCGTGAAGGGGAAGCCGGCTACAGAGGTCGCCTTAATATATTGTTGGCATTGTGGGCTGGGTCTTGTGGACGGCGTATTTATGTTATTTTATATTTTTCTATAAGAAAAAATAAAAACAGGGTGTCTAAATATACCGGCTATTCTTCTGGTAAAGCATCCTTGAGGTCGGATTTCATTTGGCCTTTAGTGGGAGATGGGGGTTGAAATATAATCATTTTGGTTAGTGGGCCTCGCAGTATCAGTTCTTAGGACCAGTCTTTTTAGTGGGATTTTCATCGCCAATATCATCTAAACGGCCTGCTAGTGATATTCAGCGGCAGGTATTATTTAATTATTCCAGAAACCCGGAGGATGCACGGAGGCGTTGGCAACCAAAAAGGGGGACTGTCATGCAAATGGTGGCATTCTTCAAACAGGCCTCCTGTTATTCGATTTGGTAATGGATGAAGCAATGGGAATGGGTCAATCCAGTTTGATGAAGCTCAAATCCCTACTCCCTTTACTATTAATATCAATACGCTCGACCTTCCCTCTCTCTCTTGAAGATACATATATAATAGCCATCAGATACCGATTGCTGCGTTGTGCTTACCCTGTTTAGTGCCGAGGAAAATCGGACGAGTAGCGGTTAGGTGCATTGTCTGTATCCATTGGGCTAGAACGAACTGGCCGCTTTGGGCCAATTCTCCCACCTTTTTAGAATAGGGGGGATGAAATGGGCGGATATTTAAAAACAGGAGTGTGAATGTCCATGGTCGTTTTCCGGAAATTAAATAAATCGCAGCCATGGACCCTCCCCCTCTTCACGACCATCAATCATTAGGACCGGAATGATGAAAGAGCTACGCCACCCACCCCGTCTGGTTTATTTGGTCCATTCTAGACGAAAAAGGGGTATGGTGAAGCAATACAAGGATCCCGGTATGGCAATTGATTATACAGTGGACTTGGGCATTGGGCTATCCCAAGATTGGTTATAAACTTTAATTAATAGACCGGGTATAAAGGATTAGGGGGGGCTTGTTTAAAGAGTACGGTAACCGAGGCCAGACCACTGATAATTCAGGTGCCATTTTGGTCGTACCCAAACACTACATTACGTATTTAGTGGAAACAGCCTTTACAGTGGTTTGGCTTGCCCCAGCCCACCACTAACTCGGTCCGGTGTGCGTCAATATGGCAGAAGTTCATCCAGGCTGTATAACGAATAATCCATTTGATGAGGTAAATATTACTGGTCAAAAATTATTCTCCCACATATTATCCCATACACATATTGTGTAAAATCTTATACAGTTGGGTTGAAGTTCACCCATATGGCTAAATACGACCCTCCTTCATTCCCATGTTCCCACCCGCGTCGGAACTTAAAGGTGAACCCCGTTGTCCCACTGGCCCAACCCCGCCGATCCTCCCACCAGAGTGACTTGCCTAAGTCTAAACCGGAGGCGAAGTGCCCTTTCATTCTTTACTCGACGTAAAATCGCCCACCCCCATGGGCTACAGCGCATTGTTTCTTCGCCAGTTCATTAATCAAGTTTTCCCTCTCCACCATGACCAAACCACATGGTTAAGCGATTACCTATCCGTGGGGAGACACTCCTGCCCACCCACCTGCAGCGACACTCTTCGGCGCAGGGAAAACCCACATTTCCCACACCATACACCACCACCCTCACTCACTCTTTCGCACATTAAAGGCCATCATCCCCAAATGGATGAGTTACCACGGTCAGTATAGTCTCGTCAATGACATGCTCCGTTTTATTTTCAGGCTTTTTCGGGATGAAATGCCTCCGTTTGGCACCTCTTTAGAGTGGTCACTACATCGCTGGACAGGTCAATCTGTCTGAGATCCCTAGCCCAATACTATTATTATATATATATTGGGGCATTTTATGGATTAGCCATGGGCATGATATGGGAGAAGTTCATTCAGGCTGTATAATGAAAAATCCATTGGATGCGGCCAATATTACTGGTTAAAAGCTATTCTCACATATATTCGCCCATACACCTATTATGTAAAACCTTGTAAGCTGGTTTGAAGTTCACCCATATCAACACGAAGGGCTTTTCTCTTCTCCCCCATGTATATTTGGGTGGATATTGGTAAAAACAGGGCCATGTAATAGATACCTTGGAATTAGCGAACAGGCTAGGAATTCATTGGCCAACTTTCTAAAACTGCGGTCAATATTATTATCTATTAATCACACCGACCGCCTCGATCAGTACAACGCCTTGGGTGGTGGAGGCTAATTACAATTCGAAATCCCTCACCCTATTGAGCAATCACAGTCACCTTTTCCCCTAGTGTAAACATCGGCCATTTCAGGTATCTTTCCATAAAAAATAGTCTATAGTTCTCCCATACCAAAATGCCGATACCAAGTACTTTATAGAATCCTCCTTAATATTCGTTTAGCTGCGCCCCGCAGCGTATCCCTGGCTTATTCATAATGTATAATGGCCACCCAAAACGAATGATCGGCCATACTGTCCACATTGGTTGGCTGGTTATGGTTGTACTGCTTTACTTTTCCACGGGCCTCTATTTGATTAAATCATTAGATGAAGTCGCCGTGGTTCACTGAGACTGTTATTCATTTTATACTATTGGAACCTTCTCGCCATGCCACCAACCCTCCCCCCCTCGCCAGTCTTCGTTAATAATTGTAGTTTAGCTCTCGGTGACGCTGCCTATTTTCCCCTTAATGATGTAGTAGCCTGGGTGGCCACGGCGGATAAAGCTGGGGAGAATACATCAGCGAACTCCGCTATCAAAACTAATGCCTGATCGACTCTGGATACTTCAACCAAGCGACGCGATACCTTCAGGAGACAAGGGACGGCGAGCCAAAAAAAATAGACACCAGAGGGATCAATAAATAAAAAAGGGTGTAGTTTTAAATGATATTCCGACTGTGGGTCAGTGTCAGGCCGCTGATGAATCATATGATTTACATTGCCGCGTGCTATTAATGTAGACTGTACTATTTAATACCTTGGTGGATCAAAACGAAGGAACAGTCACGTTATTACTAGTGGGTGGCGTCGGTCAGCGAACTACCGGGCCATCGGTGCTCCGAGGCACTTGGCATCATATGGCCAGTTTAAATTGGGGATCTTCCGAATATAGTTAAATCTTACTTTAAAAGGTGTCAAGGAATTGCCACTATTCACTATACAATCCCATAGATTCTGGGCTATGGATGCTGGCGAGAGACCATTCCTTTAACGCAGGTCTGAACGACTGCCCGGGTGGAGTTTGTCGAATCTAGAACTTGGCTGTTTTGAAGAAACCCCTAAAAGGGCAATAAGAGGATATTCAATAGTCGGAAAAGGCCCCCATTCCACCCTGAAGCGTAGTGCAAAAAGGATACTGTGCCCCCCCCCTCATACATGGATAGTTTTTCGAATCTACTTTCCCTTATGAGAGACACTCTCCCCTCCATACATACCCCTCCTACCAAGGCCGGAATTGAATGCATAGCTCCAACACCCCAATTAGAATCCAACTCCACCTCTGATCCTTTTGGTCGAATGAATCTGCACCCTATGCATGATTCGGATGAGTGATTGTGAAATTCCAAACAGTGCTGTGTGTCCCTCCATTATCGCTTTACTCGCCCTCCTCCAACTTGCTGGACCGCCAAGTGCGCTTGTTGACGACCCGCAGCCACCATTGCCAATCCGATTTGATGCAGATTAACACAGCCTCTCCCCACACCCACACCCAGAGTCCGCCACCCATTGTCCGCCTCCCCGGGCTACCTGTCTGTCGGGTCGCTCGAAGTTCCAAAGTTTTCGGTAGGCCGTAGATAATGAAGGGGAGGGAAAATTCAGGGGGTGGCTCCAAGTTTCATTTGGCTATAGGGGATGTGGGAAGGATGTACCTAAATTAAGTGCCGAAACAGAAGGAAGGCCAGGACTGAGAAAAGCTGGAAAGAAAATTAACCCCGAGCCGGAATTCCGCCATAAAGGCCTTCCCTTCCTTCTCAGCTGTACCATCGTACTCCTTGTCCCCATGGCCCGTACACATCAATACAATGGACCGCATCGCCGCTGGTTCCCATCGCCATGCTGCATGGCAATGGGTCTGGGAGTGCTGGCTGTGAGTACCGTTCGCTGTTAGCTGGGTGCAGTGGGTGTATGGTGAACGGGGGTGACAGTGGTCATGGCGGTACGGTTGCTCCCCCAGTCAACCATTGGCGGTTATGATCCAGCAATACCAGCTGAATGAAGACAGAAGAAGGAAGGGGGTGGTGGCTTTGGACAATCCGGCGTAGGTGAATCGCCATTGCTAGGGTTTGCTGGCGGTTTGTACGGATCTGTATGTCATAATGGCGTCAGTTGTAAGATTACGCTCAATGGACTAGGATGGATGGGAGAGGGAGAGAATATGGGGCTTAGGCTCTAATTTCATCATTGCGCTACCCCATGTGCTATAAAACTAAAACGGGTTATTGGATGTGGGACCGTCCCCTGCAGGGCTTGGGGGGTTAGGTTACCTATATCTGAAGGGAGTCAGCCAAATGGGAATGGCGAAGTACTACAGTGGTAGTCACGATGGGAAGCTACTGTCAATTCTATAGTCACCCGCAGATTATCGCAAGATCTGGCTTCGTGGACCTCAGAAACACTTGTGAAATTACTCTGGTTAGCGATATTGCCCAGTGCCCCCCTTTTTCTTTTAAACAAAAGGCATTGGCCCACCGACAATGAAAGAAAAGGAAAAAAGGAAGCCTGTGGAAAACAGCAGACCCTAGTTTCATCGGTGATCAATCTACTTTCATTTACCGATCGTTTTAGAATTAACGCCCGGCTCCGAACAACCCAAGCCCATTGTTGGTACAGTCCGACTGTTGGACCCGAAATGGAGGGAGAGACTGAGCGGAATACAGTACCTTCAATTAAATACATGAGCGTAAAGAATATCAATACGAAGCGCGAACTGGCTCGAACTCCGGTCGTTTTCATTTCCAGGGCGTCGCATTATCTGCACCATGGGACCGGGGTGCATCTTCGTCCACTTCATTCCCGGTATGTATTAATGGACGTCGTCAGTGAGAAATATTACACATGTGCTTCAAATACATTGGCACAGGATACCTGGTGGGGAGAGAGAGGGGGGGAGGTAACCAGCTGTACAATATGAATTAACTGTAGCCGACTCCCGCGACGTGTATGCCGCTTGGCCAACTGAAGTGAACCATCAACCAAGGGTTAAATTGCATTTAAGCGGAAAGTGCCTTGTCCGGTAGGGCAATTAAATAAAGAGAGTGAGCGAAGGCGACTTTTTTCCTTGTCCAGTAATTGGTCTTTAATGGGGCGCTCTCATCACCAGCATTCGGGTTTGGTTCCAGGGGTCGCGGGTGCCTAGTGGCTGACCAGGCGGGGGGATCTTGCATCAGGCAAGACCAAGATAGCGGCTCTAAATTAAAGGGAGGGGATGCTGATGAGCCCCCCAAACCGGTAGTCCCGCCCTTTTCCCAAGCAAGCGACGGGCCGGGCCGCGAGGCCAGAGGAGAGGAGAGTGCCTTTTGCACCCGACGGTGGGCAGAGACGGGGCGAAACGCGCGCCGCACAGCGAACCAGAGAGGTTATATTTCCAGGCTCGTTCTGCTCGTCGGGAAGGCATGCGTATGTACCGATGCACATGGGCGTGCGTACGTCCCAAATTTGGGATTTATTCACCAGGGCAGGCAGGGCAGTAAAGAAAAGAAATGAAATGGAAAAAAAAACTAGGACATAAGAGCAGATGATTATTTTTCTTGGTCGGTAAACTAGAGAAACATCTCGCAGTACTTAACGACATGGGGACAAGAGCCCGGTCGGCGGAACCTTTGAGCAAGAACCCGAAAGAAGGAAGGGGAGCTCTACTAATACTCGCCCCGTCCTACGGCCCACCTTGCTCTCCCTCCCCTTGCCCATCGGCGCCTTAATTTGGGCGGTTCGGGTGGGACCAAGGGCGGTAAAAGGATGTCCTCTAGCATCGGCAAAGGGCGGATTAGCGGACTGGCCTAAATGGGCGACTTCAGCCTGTGGCTTGCGTTATGGGGTACCCAGGGGGGTGAAAACCACCGAGACTAGACCAAGCGGAAGGGGAAAAATGGAGGGAGGGGGGGAAGGAGCCAAACCACGCTGGTCTCGGTTACACGGTCGGTGCTTCAATGATTCGCCTGTACCACGGTTGAGAATGTGAAGGGCAAAGTGGCTTACCAGTATAAAGTGGCCGTCGCCGAGGCGGAAGGGTATGCATTTTTAGGGGCCCAGTGATTCTGCAATGGGTGGGATAATTGAAGGGGCGAATGAATGGGGCAGTAACGGCCCCCAGGGTGATGGATGATCCCCCCATAGGGATGCCTCGAAATACGTACGTTGGAGTGAGGGGATGGCACCGTATTAACAGTGGAAATGACAGTAATAGTGGAGGGAGTGTAAGTAAAATAGTCGAACACTCGGCTATTTAGGTGCACCACAGTAGGGCTAATCGGTAGAGTACTTCCTTCCCGGTTCGTGAATAATTGAGACTAAAACTGGGCGATGATGTGAGGAAGGGATTAGGCCAAATGTCCCACCCAGACGCCCTTCATGATTGCCGGGTTGTGTGTGTGTCCGTCTACCCAAAACCATCCTCCCCTCTAACCCACGCACATCCCTCGGCCCTTGCCCAGGGGGAGGAGACCCACCACTTACTTTTAGCTATTGAAGGTACTCGGAACGTGAAGGCGAACGGGGGAGTAGCATCCCTTTCGTCCCAATTCCCAACAAACTATCGTGAAGAGGAGTGTGTGGAATACAGCCGTATCTTAAAAGCTATTTCTGGTCGTCTTTTTGGGCTAGCGCGTGTAGGTAGGTAGATAGATAGATAAGTGTGCCGTTTCTCACCGCCCTTGGCATTGCCTAATACCAGATTGGGAAAAGAAGGGGGCTCGCAAAGGTGAAGGTTTAAAGCAGAGTGGAATAGGCCGGACTGAAGCGGCTACACAAAGACTTGGTTCTGACAGGTCTAATTTGGTCGAGCGCGCCTATTATACAGAGGGACTCTCGGGCTGGAAGGGTGAAGGAACCTAGGAGAGAGGGGGTGGTGGTACAGAATATTCGGACCATTTTCTTCACCAGTCTATTTCGAGGGTCGCGCCATTCATCGTTAAGCAGGGTTAACTACGCAGCCATATACCCTCCCTATCTTCCTGACCGGTTTCTCTTTGTTTGTGGCTTGATTCGTCAGTATTTCCCTTGAGCTATATTATCTCCTGAACCCTTTGGGCCACGCCAGTAAATTGTTGGCAGTAAGTAGACTCGCAGTGCTGGAGAGAGCGGGGTAACTTCTGCCCCCCTCCCTTATTGTCCTCCCCTACCCCTCCCCCTTCATAATAATTGAAGTGCAATACAACCAATAAGTACGTTGGCTTTGGGACATTTTACGACGCGCCTACTTGCCAGTTATAGCAGGCAAGTTGGCCTCCCTCCCCTCTTCCCTTCCATACTCTCTTTCACTCCGTCTTATTTTAGCTGTAAGTCTTCGCTTTAGTATACCATCACACTCTTCTCCTTAACTGGCCTGGGATAACGTCCCTCTCATTCAGTAGGTTTACCCCGGCAATAACCAGCGGACTGAATGGCCTAAAATAGGGAATGGGCGAGGTTAAGAATAAATCTCCTTAAAAGAACAGACAAGATGATTAAACAATTGCCCTATAGTAGTCACGCATACCCCCTACGCTAGCACATACTCTATAAATATACATATTGAGTCTGGATTGATGAGAAGGGGGGAAAGACCCGGAAGGCCTAAACGTGCGAGGATCATTCGTAAATTGGGCCCCAAGTAACGCTCTGCCACATCCCTTCCACTCCCAATATAACCAGATTCAGCAGGCTAACCATGAGCTTTTTGAGAGGGATAGGGCGGTTAATCCAAGACTATGGAAGACTCGGTAATTCTTTTTAGTAAGATCCTAACCCCCTTACCACCCTCCCCCTCACTTTACGCATTTCCGCTAGGTTGCCGTATTTAGATATTTTCCCCACTCTCTCTACCTCCCTCCAATCTATTTGCAATCCGCTATTCTTACGAAAGCTAACGGAAATAGCGTAGGCGGTCGTGCCTTGGCCTTGTAATTCATTCCTAATCATTCGACCAGCTAGGCCAATGCAGGCGCCTCGAGTGAATGGAGGGGAGGGGGGAAGAGAATATGTGGTAACCCACAAAGACTGGGCGTGGATGTTTGGAAACCCGACTTCGGTATCGATGGGTCCAGGGGCAGCAATACAGTTTGTGGGTACTGTGCCGGATCGATAGTCACACCCCTTCATTATCCAGCCTCTTCATTTAAGACTGTGGAATTCGGTATTGGCGACCTAGTTGAGCCGAATGTGGCTTACTTACCCGCCAATGTGGGGGGGGGTCGATGCACCTGGAAGAGAGTAACAATTCGGGTGTTCGATCACTTTAGGAATACATAAATGGTTCAAGGTCTACTACTATCAGTGGATATGCCGGTGCTGGGCTGCATCCAATGATGGATGCACAATGCCGCCTTCCCATATAGACATTGGTTTAGTAAATGAAACTGACCAACTAGGGAAACGGTGAGATGAATACCACCTATCCGCCTTTTCCCTACTACTACCCCTTACTTGTCCATCAGGTAGGTGGGCTGGGTGCCATTACGGATCGTTTGCATTCCGTTGGCGAGAGGCATCTGCTCCAGAGGAATAAAATGGGTCAGCCCAGTGGTATGGCCCTAAATGGCAGAAAACGACGGTCCCATATTAAGAGCTCGCACTGACCGTACCGGCCACCTCCGAGATTCACGCATCATCTGGATTTCCGAGTGAGGCGTCGCGGGTATGCACAAAATTGACAGGCGATGTATTCTATTTTGTTTTAGGGAGAGAACATCACCCCCGAAAGGGATATGGTGCTGCGCCATTTCACCCAAATTGGCGGGTTATAAGGTCTGTCAATTTGGTACTAACATGTCCTACACCCTGGTCGTCTCGGCGGGCTGTTCCTTCGCCAGCGTGGCGAATCTATGGTTTTTTTCCCCATTGATTCCCCCGGGTATCCTATTTTATTTTAATCTTTTTAAAATAATTGTTTCAGGTGGCTGTGCAATTTCTCCCCACCTTTATTATCAAGTATTATGGATAGTACGCTCCTGGGCTATGCGGTAGTGTTAATGGGCCGAACTTCCTTTTGGGAATTAAAACCATGGCAGTGGCCATATGTCTATGCTAATGAATCGATTATTCTACCCCGAAACTATGAATCGACTATTCTACCCAGAAAGCATGGATTGGTTGTGCAAACCCCACAACATTGGTATAGGCATCAAACTGGCCGAAATCTTGGGCTTAACCTCTGATTCGTGGGTTCAATTCAGACGGAGCCAATGGCGAGTATTATACTGGCCATTGATGCCGCCAGACCCAGTAATTGTTGCCGTATTTAACACGACTGCCGCAGCGGGGTAGAGGGCTCCCTCCTCCTCTATTGATGATGTATATTTAGGGAGATTACATCAGGAGCGGCGAAAGGCCTGCTTTACTGCTACGCTACATAAAGGAGGGTGGTGGTTTTTACAAAGAAGAGAGGATTCCAACCTACCAATTACCGCCTTTTCGGCAGGAGTCGCGAGGGTCCGGGAGGAGGGGGGTAGTTAACAGGTGAGATACCGAACGACTCAATTAGGCCGAATTCGCGGGGATATGAAAGGGCGGGATAGAATCCTTTCCCCAACGGCTCCGAAATCTCCGTAAGGTTGCCCGTTGGTCGGCGGTAGTCGGGGGGATAAATGTCAGAGAAAAAAAAGGCCTTCGCCAACGAATGGGCGGGATGGTGGGAAGGGACCGGGGAGAGAGCGACGTTCTCTGTTCAACCCTGAGTTAAGGGCGTGTGTATAGAAAGAGAGAGCCCTTGCCTTGTAGTGGACGAGAGGGTCAATCACACGCCGTCCCCTACAGTCATTGGAGCCATTAAAGGCCGGTACAAAGCCACACGTCACCACCACCACTCTGCCCGTGGGGTCACCCCACACATTCGTATAATATAATGTGCCGGCTAAGGGCTGTAGTAGCCGGTCGGAGGAGAAAGACGAAAGGACCGGTGTTGATTGTTGGCCCCAGCCCAAACTTTCCCCCCAGATACTCAAGGGATGGAAAGTAAAATGCCCCAGGCTAGCATTGAAATGGGAACGGCGGTCGGAGGAGATGAGTAGTAGCGAGTCCAGAGAAATTCACACCATTGTTGACGAACCACCCGACTTTTAAACTCTGGCTTGACGGACTAGCGCCTGAGAATGAATGGGGAAGGTTCGCCATGGCCTAAATGGATATTTGGCCCAATCAAGGTTTTACCTTAACGTCACCTTGGCACAGGGAGAGAGGGTACGATTTGATCCGAAGGGTGGGGTATTGTATAGTAAATGCCTAGAGAAATGCGAGTATAACCCCGGGTAAGGATTGAGGCCAAGTTGGTAGTACCTAGCTAGAGGAATCGGGCGGGAATTATTATTATCAGGATATCTTCTATTTGTTTTATCTGGCAGGTTGTTGGGGGAACTCCCTCATCCAAATGAAGGGAAACCCGCCGCCATCCTATAGTCGTATAGGTGTCAGTTGAATCACAATCTATTTACGGGTGAGCGACGGATAATGCAAACAGCCGGAAAGCGGCCATGGGGGAGGGAAACGTGGGTTTGGTGTTGGAGAGGGGGGGGTTGAGTAGTCGCTACTATCAAACAGGCTGACCATGTCCGTTAAGCTCTCGATAACGGGCGCCAGCCTCCGCCCCACGCCGACCCCGCTAGTACAATACTTGTGTGGATTGCAGGGGTAATTAGGGTATATATTTACCGATGGGCTTTTTTACAAGGGCGCCCTGTTCGACCAGCCAACTAACCAATTTATTGACCACGTACTCTACTTATTTGTAAATAACCAGTCGGAGGGCCCATCGGTTGTTATCTGCCGAGCACTCTAATTGATAGATGCCCTTATATTATAGCGGCATTGGTGGTTCGATTCAATTGCTTGGCACACAAGCGGGAGGTACATGGGTGTTATAGCAGCTAGAGGTACATGAGTGCTATAGCAGCTAGAGGTGGGCTGGTTTGGGTAAGAAAGGGAAAGGGGGAAGTTGGGGAGGAAGATCACTAGAAAGGGTCAAGTGAGTAACTTATTATTATTAGGAGAGGGAGAAGAAGGGAGAGGGTGGGGGGAGTTTCCCCACCACTACCATAATTAGTGCATAACAAGGGACCGCCCCCTTTTTTTATTCCCCTCCCTCCCCTCAATCTGGATCCATTGATTCTCCCACCCCTTATTATACCAACCACCACCCCCCCCCTCATTCAGTCCCCCCGACCAGAACCAGTAGTAATGGTGGTGGAGGACCCTCTTTTTGTCCGCGCCTTACTACTGTTTTCCCACTCTATTTCCGTGGACCCGGTTTTGTACCCGCCGTCCCAAACAGGCGAGGAAAGAAGGCCGCCGTCACTTTTTTACTCCCCTCCTTTCCCAACCGCATACACACACACACCAACCACTCTCTCTCTCGTTCACTGGTTGGTGGATAGGGTGTGTGTATGCGCGCATATACCCGCGCCCACCAACTTTCCGACTGGCCAGCCGGTGCCCCCTCCTGTATAAAAGGACCGGGCCTGCCCCGCCTTCTTCCAACTCACCACCAACCACTGAGTTGAAGTACTTTCTCTCGCACTCACTCGCTTGTACCTTTTGCGCTCCCTATTAACTTGTTCGCGTTTCACTTGCCTTGCCCCCTCGTTATACTCCTTTGTTGCTCCCCCTTTCACTGCAATCAGCTACTGAAGAAACCTCTTTAAATATTCACCATTCCTGCAGCTACCAAGATCTAAAGCACACCTTCTCTCTCTCTCCCATTAATTCGCTTTGATTAATACTGCTATTCTTCTCGTCTCTTGTGTAATCCCTGTGCGCCGCCTGTATAACTAACACACATACACACACTCTCTTTCGTTTTACCCCCCGGACCTTGAACGAGCTGCCCCATCTTTTCCATGACTGGGAGAATAGGCTGCTCATTTGATTTGGACACTATTCTTACTATCCATGCCCAGTGTCGGTTCCAGCCTTCCACCACCACCACCTATTGATTGTCAGTTTTGGTCAATGGTCTTTCTTGTGCTGTGTATAGTTAGTTGTTGCTGAAGCATCCACCACTACACCCAACACAACCCACGCAACCTCCCCCCTCTTGGTTCACGTGGCTCACAGTCGCCAACCAAGGCAAGGGACCCTTACCTTATTTTTACAGTCGTTCACACCGACCCGCAGTCCACACACCTCTTCTTCCTTGCGCAGTTCCGTTCCGCCGGACCCGCTGCTTGGCTCCATTGACTACGCCATTGACGCTTAATTTACCCTTCCTCACCCAATGAATTGATGCCCTCAGGCGTTCCGTTGTCTATCGTCCGCGGTCGCCTTTTCTAAACCCTCCTTCCCCCCCAATTCCTTCCTCGGCTACTCCTAGGCTTCTCTTCGTTCTTCTATTTCGTTTCCACTGCTATTATTTATTGTGTCATAATGTTGTCTCACGTTGACAATAACTTTCAGCCGACCATGCTAGGCCTTAAAATCGGCCAAGGCCGCTACGAGTTCATCGAATTGATTGGTGTTGGCACGTACGGCGAGGTATATCTGACTCGGGATAACCACACCGGTGATTTGTACGCTACCAAGTGCATCCGCAAGGCCGACTTTGACACCAAAACCTGCTCCTACGCCAACGAGATTGCCCTGCAAAGTAAGCTGCCCCCCCACCCCAATGTGGCCCGCTTTATGTTCGCCGAGACCTGGGACGAACACGTGTTCATTGTTATGGAGTTTTGCCCTGGTGGCGACCTGTACGATAACATTGTCAACAATCCGGTGTTCAAGGGGTCCTCCAACAATAATGTGGTCCACCGCGTCTTTTTCCAACTCCTGGATGCCGTTGAGCACTGCCATAAGCACGGGGTGTACCACCGGGATCTTAAGCCCGAGAACGTGCTGGTCATTGACAATGGACGTCTAGTCAAGCTCATTGACTTTGGCCTAGCCACCGAGCGGATACGCTCCTGTGATTTCGGCTGCGGTTCTTCGTATTACATGAGCCCCGAGTGCCAGGGTGGCCTGGACGGCCGTTGCATGGCCTACGATACGGTGGCCAACGACGTATGGTCGCTCGGTGTCATCCTGGTCAACCTGGCCAGTGGCCGCAATCCCTGGAACCAGGCCATCATGTCGGATCCCATCTTCCGCGCCTTCGTTAATAATCCCGACTTCTTGAGCACAGCCCTGCCCATTACGGACGAATTCAACCACATCATTAAGCGGGTCTTCACCCTGGACCCTTACGAGCGCTGCCGTCTACCCGAGCTGCGCAATCTGGTCCGTAAGTGCCGCCACTTTATGCGCCCCAATCCTGCCGATTTGGCCCCCTCTCCCAGCTCCTCCCATGTGGTGGCCCACCATCCCCAACCCCAGCAGCAACCGTATGTGCACCACCCCCGGCATTACCGTCCCCCCAAGTCCACCAAGGCCACCAAGTCTAAGCCCATCACCCCACCCGCTGGACCTGCGTCTCGGGCCATTCGCACCGGCGCACCCCCCACCGTCGCCCGGATTGCGACGCCACCACCACCACCCGCACCGCTACCATCGCACCCAATGGCGGCTGGTTACATGGAGGAGGAGGTCGACGAAAATGCCATGCCTGTAGTCCCAGCGAGCAGGGGCGAACCCGACCTGTTTGGTTGCAGCCTGGCTTCCACCGCGTACTTGGGCGACGACGGGCCCCCTTCCCCCGGGCACGACTTTGTGGTGGTACCGGCCGGTATGGACGATGGGTTCGGCATGTCGTCCGGTTCGGACGAGCCGGACACCCCCACCACAGTTGTCGAGTTTCCGTTGCAGTCCGAGCGCCCTGAAGGCATCTCGATTCCTTCTCCTGGCCCACCCAGTAGCAAGCTCATTCATCACATTGTGACCAAGACCCCCTTTGACTTCACTCAGGATGCCGAGATGGACCACACCCTCATGTCCCTGCGCACCCCCGTGAATAACTTGTTATACAGCGGTCTGCTCTATCACCTCGAGCCGGCGGCTATTCTATCCGACGACCCCTACATGCAGGCCATGATGGTCTCCGCCCGGGGTGGCTACGCGGATACGCTGGCCTACAAACCCACCGATGGTGGTGGTACCCAGCGTCCCCCCCAGTACATCGCGGATGCGGCCGCTGCTGCTGTTCCAACTTCCGGTACCGAGTTTAGCCTCCACACCTACATCCCAATCGAGACGGATAGCTCCGAGCCTGTCAGTCTGACCAACCACCCCAACTTTATCCCCAGTCGCTACATGGTCAACCCCGGTGGAGCAAACTACACACCCATTTACTAAAGCGTAATGGATCTTCTTACTCTCTCCACCCCACTATATAACCTTATTTTACCAATTTCCTTGCACTTTTTATTGGCGGTCTCCCCTTGCGCCTCATTTCATTCCCACTTGTGGTCTATTCTTTACCATCTCGCACTAATATTGCAGCAATTGCCATAGCCCCCCTCTCTCTTCACCTCTTATCATGTGTATTATGCCCCCCTTCGCTTAATAATGACTTCAGTCTCCTTCTTCATCTATTGATATCCCCCTTACTCACCCCTATTCTAATGTTGACCATATTTTGGCTTGCTGGGTGAGGGATCCTTCCACTGTATTTTTTTTTTTGCCCACAACTAGCAACGTTCTTTGACGGGTTGTATTATTCATCGACTTTATTATTCAAAAGTTCGTTTTGGAAACCCCCCCCTCCCCCCATGTATTTCTGTAACCCCTCCTTCGCCTATGTAGTTTTATGCCCTTTGTGCAACCGGTATACTCCCTGTTTACTTCTAGGGTCGATTTCCCCTGACCAGCCCAATTAACACCGTATACCATTAATGGTTATCACAACTCACTTTGGTGTTGATTGTATTTTGTACCCCCAATAAACATTTTCACTTAAACCTGGGAAATCAATTCTCATCCGGTTTTTATTTTATTTCTTGAATAATGATATAGTATTTCAAAGGGGCTGTGGTGGGGTTGGGCGATTAATCAAAAAGTAACTTATGGTGAGGCCATGGGATCTAGTCCCCTTCAGCCATTAATTCCATCGGCCTTATTAATTATACTTTATATTATTAATGTAATAACCCGATTTAACTATCACGTCGTTATTATGAAGGTTCCGTCCCTCCTTTCAATTTTATCGGACTGGGAAGTTGGGAGGATAAGAATGTTACGGCATGGGAGAGAGAGAGGAGGGGAGGGGGCGTGGTGGGAAAACCGACATGGTGACCAGCCAGCTGACATAAGTGGCACGAAAATCCTTTTCAAATGAAGCGTATTCCATATAGACTTAAAACGCTTATGACTCAATCAACTGAATAGGCATAGATTTATGTTGCAGTAAATCACCCGACTAAACATACTTTTTGGCCATTATCATTCAGGGCGCTGCAAAAAAAAGTTCTATAATACATTTATTACCAGACATAGAGTTCACCCAGGTCCTGTTGGAAAATAAGCAATATTCCCAATGATTCGTCTGATGTACTAGTCATATGGATATATAATGTACTATTAAAAAAAAAGTGCTGCTTCATTTCCATCCAGAATAAAGCCATTCCGTATCTTAAGCAATTGACTATAGCATTTTCGAAAGGTGTTACCCTTTGGCTATTAATGAACTACCCATCACCTCGATTGCTATTTGATTGAAGCGGCGATGTATTTTATAACACTGACGGGGGCTCTAGCCGACCAAGCCAGCCGAATTATACCCCCCCGCGTGCGATACACACTTAACCCCAGTAGTTTTATAAGGCCCCCGTTTGTTAGGGCATATAATACACAGGTTAAGGGTTCAGTTGCCTCCATCGCATATTTTACCCTCTCACCATTGCAATCCGCAAATGTTGGGGTTGAATATACCCTCCACCAACTTATTCCTGCATTAGCGCGGCGGAAGTACGGGTCGGTTAAATGATACATCAAAGGGACTCGGAGAACTGTATCTACTATCTGTTTTGAATATGGGAGAAGTTCAATCAAGCTATATAACGATTTGAATGAAAGTTCCAATTGATGTAGCGGGACTATTTTTTTAT
>JANBQC010000420.1:0-25188 GCA_027576995.1 Dimargaris cristalligena
GATAACAATTTCCCGGGGTTTGATGCGGGTTAAATCCGATTCGAGGTCAGAGATGGTGGTGGTGGATGATAGGAAATCACCGGTGGCCAGATCCAGCCAGGCCAATCCGAGGGAGGGCGGATCCGATGGAACTTCCCCGCCTTGAGGACTCCCATGGCCGGGGGTGGTGATATCGGAGGAGGGGGCAGCAGGCTCCATGGGATAAATAGCCAGTAGGTAATTATTCTGATCCGCATTAAGAAACTGTTCGTCGATCAAAGTACCCGGGGTCACGATCCGTACTAGCCGACGAGAGAAAATTCGGGTAATTGGATCCTGAAACTGCTCACAAATAGCCACATGTCGACGATGGCCCATCACCAACGACTCCAAATGCCGGTCGATGGAACGGGCGGGAAACCCCGTAAACCGGAAGTGATGGCTACGGATCTTCCGCGTGACCACTTGGATATCCAGCATGGCGCCTACGTCATCGGCGTGCTCGTAATAAGATTCGTAGAAGTCGCCGACCCGGGTAAGTAATACACAATGCGGGTAGCCGTCCATGAGACTGCGGACTAGTTTGAGGAGCCGAGTGGTCGGTGCGGAAAGCAGTAGGTTGGGCTCAGTGTCCTCCGCGGTCAGGGTTGAAATGTGGTCAGGCTCGTTTTCGGTTGCGGTCAGGGTAGAAGGCGCGGCGGAAGTGGGCTGGGTGCTAACGGTTCGCTGGAAAGGCAGCCCATTGAAGCGGGGCCGCTGGCTGTGCAGCACTCGGTGAATGGGCAGTCCAGATTGCCCCCATGGTTTCGGGCGGGAATCGGATTTCCCGGTGGAAGGAGAATAAAGCCGTAATGCGCTGGCATGAGGTGTAGTACGGAGACGGTTTGAACGGAACGGGGTGGGTGTGAGACGCTGGTGAGGTACACTGGTCCGGCTTACGCATCCACATACATCGGCCCGAATGAGGCAGGTTCGCTGTGAGATCATCTCAATCCTCGAGTCTGATCACAAGCAAATGGGAAAATAGAAAGGTGACATTAGCCTAATAAAAGGAACGGGTATACACATATGTGGCACTGGGCTGTTCTTGCAATTCTATGCCTAACTATATTTTGGGCAGGGCATGGATTTTTTTCCTTTCAAATAGTGACTCTACAATACAAGTACAATTAATGGGTAGGTAACACTAGCTACAGTATAAGCCGGTGATGAAGTAGTTATTTACTCGGTGACATTTAACCCACGCCAATACCTTCTTATGGCAACTATACTGGAGTAGTAGTCACATAAACAAAGTAACTGGCGATGAAACTACTGGGTTGATAATGGGGTGGAAAAGGTCTATATTAATTAATTAAGGTGCAATCGATTGAAGATCAATTATAATCGTTGGAAGGTGAGATCCAATGTAATTATTTAAGGGTTTCGGCGAGACCCGTCTTGAAATAGAAGAACCACGCGTACTGTTGATCTGATCCAAATGCCATCGCCAGATAGTATTCAGATAGTCCACAAATCGGTATCTCCGCCGAGGTCACTCGGCAACCATTTGAGCGAGATTCGACACGGCCGTGTAAGATTATAAATGATATATATGTATATGCCCGGGATTTAGTAGATGGTGCGTTTTAGACATAAAGCCGCACTGTGACAAACGCTTCTATTATATGGCCGTGATTCAACCCTTCACAGTTATAAATTCCGCCATAAGTACTAGACGCTAGAAATCGTGAAGCCAACCTTTAGGCTTGCCATGGGTCTTCGAATACATTGTGTAACAAGGGTATAATACAAACAATGACTCGACTTTTATTATGTATTCAGTCGAACAGAGCGCATTACACGCTTAGTGATGTATAAGGCCAGGCAGGAATTTGGAGGTTCGAGAGAGGGGGGGAGTTGTGGGGAGGATACGTGATTTATATGATTTGCACGATATTTAAGGAGGAAAGAGAGAGAAGGGATAGTTTAAAGAAATGATTATATGGAAGAGGCAGGGGTAGAGCCGATCATAACCATTTAGTTAGCCTTCTGGGTGGTGGGGAGCACCTTCTTGCCGTCCTTGAAGCGGAAACGCGGGGGAGGGTCCCGCTTGCGGGAGTCGGCGGTGGAACGCACACGGACCACACGGGAGTGGATGGCGCAAGACACGCAGTATTGGAGCTTGATGTACAGCTTGGGGATGGCGTATTCCTCGAAGACGGAGGCTTCGGTCATATCCCGGATAGCGGCACTCTCGACCATGTTGCGGATGGTGAAACGCTTGATGGCCTTGTCCTAAATCGGGGTGAAGTTATACAGGGAGGGCATTGCCGATGGATATACATGGGGATAAAAATGAATAAGTAACAATGGCTGGGGGGAAAGCTGCGAGGGATTCTATTAGGCCATCAGGTTGAGATGAGGCTGAAGTCAGCGATGAAGGAATCCAATGAGGAGTCGCCCATTCAAATCGCATCTAGACAACCGATTTCGGGCAGATTCGGCTATACACTATACTATTTAGTCATATGAACCTGTCCTGATCTCGGAATCGTCTGACGGATTTTCGATGGAGTAGCATCTCACCGAACAGAATTATAATTGAAGGGAGCATGGCGTACCTTGGGCACACAACGGGCACAGTTGGTGCAGCGGATGTAGGAAGTGCGGCCGCGGCCCTTCTTGTTACGACCGTGATTTCTGCGCTTGGTAGTCTATTGACCGGGAATGGTTCGCCGATGGATAGATTAAAGTCATATTACGAAATCGTATCATCGATTGAGTGAAAGTAGTACGGACGGGTGGTTCGAAATAGCGCGATTGGGACGGATGGATGGATGGATAGGATGGATGCATAGATGAGTCGGTTGTTCGACGGGAAGAGTGGTAGGGAAGATGGAAGTAGCCGATGGGGGTGAGCAAACTGCCGTCCACGTTCGAATCGAATACGGCGGGGTAGAGTGTAATATGAGGGTTGTTATGGGGTTCGAACGATGAGGGGGCAGCACTTACCATATTGTCAGAATCCGAAAACAAGAATAACTTGCACAAAGGAGGAGAGAAGGAATCGATGAGCGGACAAGCGTGAGCGTTTAAAGTAATTCATCAACATTGGTCTCGTTGACAATGTATACTCTAATCTCAGGGCCATTGCTAAATCTTAGAGAGAGGCGACTGGCTGGCTGTAGCATAGCCCCCCCCCCCCGCTCTACTGGTTCCCAAAAATAAATATACCATGGTCCAAATTAATTTTTCGGGATATGTTGGAGATGGGCAATACTGGGCACCCCAACCAAAGAATATTACTTGGCCGCGAATTATGCTGATAAGCTCAGTTGTTCTACTATGCAGAAAATTACCAGTAATATTATTATGGATTAAGGCAATGGAGCTTAGTTGTAATATTATTATCTGTTATTAACCAATACTGAGGGGAGGAGACCAACCCCCCCCCCAATCCAATTTATTTTTTATCCAGCGGACCCCCACCACACACATACACCTACGTAGACTCTATTCAGCTCCTGTAGTGTGTGATCCATTTCCATTGCTCCAATGCGTTGACCTACTCAGGCTATTGACTGTTTGTAAAACTATTCCTCTATCCATACTTAGTCTTCGTTCACCCTTCACATAGTCCACGCTCTCCACATGGCTCAGCGCATTGCTAAACTTGCGGAATTGCGAGGTCTTTGTCCTCGGGCGATCTCGCCCGCTCGTTGGACCACTGCGACCGGCTCCGCCCGCCTTCTCACTACCGCTGCCCGCAACCCCGTCCTTCGGAACTCGGCCTCCTCCAACCTAGTCCGTTCCGGCCGCCACACTACCGGCATGCGTCCCCTTACCTTCCCCCTTGCCGCCCACCGCACCATGGCCACTTCAGCCTTGGACAACGCCGACCCTCAGGATCTGGCCCGTCTCCACAAACTGCGCAACATCGGTATTTCCGCCCACATTGACTCGGGCAAAACCACCCTGACCGAGCGGGTTCTATTCTACACTGGTCGTATCAAGGAAATCCACGAGGTGCGGGGCCGCGACAATGTCGGGGCCAAGATGGACTGGATGGAATTGGAGCGGGAGAAGGGAATTACCATTCAGTCTGCGGCCACCTACGCCCACTGGAAGGACTACAACTTCAACATCATTGATACGCCCGGGCACGTTGATTTCACCATCGAGGTGGAGCGTGCTCTGCGGGTCCTGGACGGTGCCGTTCTGGTACTGTGCTCGGTGAGTGGGGTCCAGAGTCAGACCATCACCGTGGACCGGCAAATGAAACGCTACAACGTACCCCGTATCTGCTTCATCAATAAGATGGATCGGGCCGGTGCGAACCCCTTTCGGGTTATCTCACAACTGCGCAGCAAACTGCACCTCAACGCCGCCGCCATCCAGCTCCCCATCGGCGCGGAAAGCAACTTCGAAGGGGTCATCGACCTGGTCAAGATGCAGGCCTACTATAACGAGGGTTTCCGAGGGGTCGACGTGGTCACCAAAGAAATTCCCGAGTCACTCCTGGCCCAGGCCAAGGAGAAGCGCCAGGAGATGATTGCCACCCTCGCCGAAGTGGACGACGAAATCGCCGAAATCTTTTTGGAGGAAGGCGAGCCCACCACCGAGCAGCTTCAGCGAGCTATCCGGGACTGTACCGTTAGCCGGAAGTTTGTACCGGTGATGATGGGTTCCGCCATCAAGGACAAGGGGGTCCAGCCCATGCTGGACGGCGTATGCGATTATCTGCCCAACCCGTTGGAAGTCGAGAACATCGCACTGGACCTTCAGAAGAATGAAGAACGCCAAGTCGTCCACCCCGTATCCGACCTCCCCTATATTGGCCTGGCCTTTAAGCTGGAGGAGGGTAAGTACGGTCAGCTAACCTATATTCGAGTGTACCAGGGCCGCATGGCCAAGGGCGATACCATCTACCACGTCCGTACGGGTAAAAAGCTGAAGGTGTCCCGTCTGGTCCGCATGCACTCCAACGAAATGGAAGACGTCGAAAGTGTCGGTGGTGGTGAGATTTGCGCCCTGTTTGGCGTGGACTGCGCCTCTGGGGACACCTTCACCAACGGGCCTAAAGTGTCCATGTCATCCATGTTCGTTCCCGAGCCGGTCATTTCGTTGTCCATCACCCCCAAGTCCAAGGAATCGGCCAACTTTTCCAAGGCGCTGAGCCGATTCCAGCGGGAGGATCCCACCTTCCGGGTGCATCAGGACGCCGAGAGCAAAGAGACCATCATTTCCGGGATGGGTGAACTCCATCTGGACATTTACGTGGAGCGTATGCGCCGCGAGTACAAGGTAGATTGTGTGACCGGTAAACCACGGGTGGCCTTCCGCGAGACCATCACTCGTAAGGGATACTTCAACTACACCCACAAGAAGCAGTCTGGCGGTTCGGGGCAGTTCGCTCGCGTAGTGGGTTACGTCGAACCTGTAGAAGAGGCCAACGAGGACGGTTCCACCACCGAATTCGTCAACCAGGTCACGGGCGGTACCATCCCGACCAACTATATCCCGGCCTGTCAAAAGGGGTTCGAGGATGGTCTCGAGAAGGGCTGGCTCATTGGCCATCGGGTGAACGGCGTGCGGTATGTGCTGCAAGACGGTTTGGCCCACGCTGTTGATTCATCCGAAATGGCCTTCCGTCTCGCCGCGTCGTACGGTTTCCGTGAGGCGTTCATGAAGGCTGGTCCCGTCATTTTGGAACCCGTCATGAAGGTCGAAGTGAGTGCCCCGCTGGAATTCCAGGGCAACGTGCTGTCGTCCATCAACAAACGTAAGGGTATGATCGTGGATACCGAAACCCAAGACGACTACTGCAGTGTAACGGCCCATGTCTCGCTGAATAACATGTTCGGGTATTCCACCGAATTGCGGTCCAGTACTCAGGGCAAGGGCGAATTCACCATGGAATACGAACGCCACTCACCTGTCATGGCGTCCGTGCAGCAAGACCTCATAGACGAATACCAAAAGACTCGTGCTCAAAAGAAATAAACCTGGGGATAGAGCGATGTATCTCTGCGGACTCTAACACCCCATATTATTTCAATTTAGTTTAAAAAAGGCAGCGTAGTTGCTATAATAGATTGCGGTGGTACCTAAGGATAGTTATGTTTTATTGGATGGTTTTAATAAAATTCTATAATTCAATGTGAGCTGGGCTAACGATCGATTGCTGGGTTATTGTAAAAGCTGGATGACACTGGACCGGATAATAAGACGGTCTTTCTGATCACATACATCAGCCCATATGTAATCAGAAACAACGCAGGTAATAAGCTATTCAGAGATGGTGCGCCTTGGGAGCCACTCTTTCCAAATCAGGGTTGCTGTAATAAACCAATGCCATCTGGGCATAATTAAGGCCATGTATAGGTGGCGTATTTAAATGATTTGGAGGAAATGTCGGTGGTTTTTTCCAGGGGAGAGGGGTGGTAAAGTAATCATCGGTATGGGGCGACCATACGTATATTCGGGCCTAAATGCCCGATTGCCCATATTCACCAATGCCCCAAAGAACCAAGAGGAGGGTGAAATGGTGCACCAGTAGCATGTCCACCATTTATAAATATAAAAAATAGATTAAATGTAATAGCTGGTCTACGCTATACGACGGAGCCCGAGAGAGAGGGATATCTACCGCAGTCCAGTGAAATGAGAGCTTTTACGGCCTGTTGTCCAAATTGTAACATCTCTAGGCCCCACGCCAATCTGGTGGTCGTTCGCTCCACTTTGGCTGTCAATCCATTTTGGCTTATTCCGGCCAATCGACGGTGTCCAACGCAACCCATCCACAATGGAAGCAGGGCCCGCCAGCCCTGTGTCAACTCGCTTGGCGTGGTGGACTCCGCTGCCCTGCTCGCCTATTCCCTCCGTGGTTGGGTACCCCACCAAATGTCGTTAGTACCGACGGCCTTGGATATCCGCCGCTCTTGGACAGCCACGTCGCAATTATCAATAAGCCGCATATATCCAATCCATCACCATAGCCATATATACATCCTTCTTTTGGGTGGGTATATAACTTATATGCGCTCTTGCCACCACCCTTCCCCTTCGATTTGCTCTATATTACTAGCCCTGGCTCTGTCTCTCCACTTCATATATCCCTTCCCATCTCCCCTTTGCTCTCTATACCACTCTCCCTTCGGCCATTGTATCTCATCTTCTACGTATCTTTCACTGCTCTCTTGGCCACAACTCTTCCTTCTCCATGCCTTATCCATCCAGCTGCAACCCGCGCAAACCATCTAAAATGCGCCGCTTATGGGGCCTGGCCGTGGTCAGCCTGTACCTGCTCACCGTGCCCATGGCCGTCCACGGCAACGTCATGGGTATCGACTATGGTACCGACTTCTTCAAGGTGGCCTTGGTCGCCGCCGGCAAACCCCTCGACATTGTGCTCAACCGCGACTATAAGCGCAAGACTCAGTCCGTCGTCGTTGTCAAGGGCGATGAGCGCTTCTTCGGCGTGGAAGCTGTCAACAAGGTAAGCCCCACTACTCCATAGTCACGCTTGGTATTATAGTGTAGTCAAGCATTGCCAGTCCCATTGGTGCTGTGAACCCTTAAACTCACCCCCCCTCTAATGTCCATTGCCTCTTTTGCGGCCTTTCGCTCGTCTCCACCCTACTAGCAAGCCCGTTTGGCCGAGTATTCCTATCCGTCGGTCAAGGCTGTCCTGGGTCGTCTCTACAGCGACCCCGATACCCAGGACTACATAAAGCGCTATAACCCCACCATGGTCGAAGACCCTGAGCGCAAGACTCCCTTGTTCCAACAGGACCACTCCACCTTCTACAGCCCCGAGGAGCTGTTGGCCATGCAGATTCAATATGCTCGCGAAACCGCCTCCGCCGAGGCCGGCCGGCCCATCACCAGTGCCGTGATCGCCGTGCCCCCATTTTTTGATCAATTTGAACGTCAGGCTATCCTGGATGCCGCTTCTTTGGTGGGTGTACGCGTGTTGTCAGTAATCAACGACGGTGCTTCCGTAGCCTTGAACTATGCTATGGACAAAAGCTTCACAGAGCCCCAGTCCATTCTATTCTACGACGTGGGCGCTGGTAGCACCACTGCCACTCTAGTCCGCTTTACCTCGGACGCGATGGCCAAGTCCACCCAGGTCGGTGTCCAGAGCTACGGGTTCGACCGCACCTTGGGTGGCAGTGAGCTGGACCACCGGATCGCTGCCTTGCTGAGTGAAGAATTTATGCGTCAATTCAAGGATCAGGTTTCCCAGCACGTGGATGACTCCCCGCGCGCCAAAACCAAATTGCTCAAGGAAGCGAACCGGGTCAAGCACATTCTTAGTACCAACGTTGAAGCCCGGAGCTCCATCGAAAGCCTCCTCGATGGCCACGACTTCCGTACTACGGTGACCCGCGAGCAACTTGAGTCCCTCACCGAGGACTTGGTACCCCGCTTTATCCAGCCCATCGACGATGCCCTAGCCCGCGCCAATATGACTCTGGCTGAAATCCAGTCCGTCGTTTTCGTCGGGGGTGGTCTGCGCGTCCCCTTCATTGACCGTGTTCTCCGGGAATATGTGGGTGATGACAAGGTGGCCCGTAACATCAATGGTGATGAAGCCGCTGTGAAGGGTGCTGCTCTCCACGCGGCCAGCATGAGTATGCAATTGAAGGCCAAGGGTATTTCGCTCAAGGACATCGTGCCCTACCCAGTGGAAGTAGTCTATGGTGAAACCGGCAGCGATATCGTGTCCCCTCCCCTTCCTCCTACATTGATTTTCCCTGCTGATGCTGACTTGGACAGTCGCCGGGCCATCTCGTTCCGCCACGCCAGCGATTTCGCCGTGCGGCTGCGCTACCCCGCCGACCCCACCCTGCCCCATACTGAATTAAGCCAAATGAGCATTACTGGGCTTACTGACGCGGCCGAGGGTTACAAGCCCGAGGATCTGGGTCAACCCCTCCCCAAGGTCCGTCTGTCGGTTTTGGTCAACGAAAATGGTGTGGCCCAATTGCTCAAGGCCGAAGCTGCCTTCAATGTAACCAACCCCGTCCCAGAAAGTTCCTCTGAGGCTTCTAATAGCGAGTCCTCGGCCGCTGAGGCCGACAGCAGCGCTTCCTCCGAGTCTTCGTCCTCCACGACTTCGACGGCTGTTGCAACCCCGACTCCCCACGAACTGTTTAAGCTCGTCAAGGTGCCTCTTAAGATTACCTCCCAAGCCCTGGGGGTGCCCGCTCTGAGCGCCGATTCCAAATCAGCCGCCCGCAAACGGTTTGCCGCCATGGACAAGAGTGATCGCCGGCGCCTTGAGCACGCCGAAGCCGTCAACAACCTCGAAAGCTACATTTACTTCATTCGTGACTTTGTGGAAGACGAGGTGTTCCACCCTTTCGCTTCTCCCGCCGATCGTGACACCCTGGCCTCCGATGCCAATGCTTTCTCCGAATGGTTGGAGGACACTGGTATCAACGAAGAAACCCCGATTTACGTTGAAAAATACGACCAACTCAAGAAGGGCGTGGATGCGATCAAGCTTCGCCACTCAGAGCATCAGGATCGGCCCAAAGTGGTGACCCAATTGCAGAAGGCCACTTCCGAAGGCCTCTCTCTCTTGGAGCGTTTGGCCAAGGAATACACCGACTTGGAACTGAAGAATGCCCGCAAGGACATGAATTCGCTCCAGCAGGCGGTCGATAAGGCCACCACCTGGCTCACTGACGCTACCGATCAACAGGCTAAGTTGGCCCTGACTGAAAACCCCGTATTGCTCACATCGGAAATGCGCGCCCATATGGATACCGTTGATAAGGCCCATAAGAAACTGGCAGGCCGCAAGATTCGTAAGCGGCCTAGCGCGACTGCTTCCGAAACCGAGACTGATGCTACTCCCAAGGACGAGAGCGATGATAGTTCCAGCCGCCCTGTCCATGACGAACTTTAAGCAATACTTTTATTTATCCCACTGTTAGCTAGTCTAACCAGCTGGAGCTTAAAATGCCGTTTTTTTGATCATCTTGCCATCCATGTTTGGTGCTTTGGCTCAATTTCTTCCCCTTCTTTCATCTGCTATGTAGATTGTCATTCCTCATCGATTTCCTTCTCCACTATATAAATATCGACAAATCATTCATTAAAGTCACTAGACCTTTTATAAGGCAATTATCGTTATTCTCTCGTTTTAAAGTGGAGGCTAGGAACTAATGGTGGAGGACTGTACAGTTGAAAGTAAAAATGTGGGAAGGTAGGGTTAATCGAACCGCAAAACGAAACGGTGTTCGCTCGGTAAGTCTGGTATTGCTGGTATTAAATAAATTACCCGTCTATTACCTCATTCACATGCCATCTAAGATCCGAAATAGCTCTGTCAAATATCGTCCATTTCAAAGTAGCGGTGTGGATATATTATTCAAGAGACATCCAAGTACACCATATATATATATTGGGGGTGAATTGTGTAAGAGTAAGAAGTTGATTAGTAGCCCCGTGTTTCCTGGATCACCGTTTTCTTTTGTTGGGCTGTCATACGCCCGTAACCCGTTAGATGCATCGTAAAAGTACCCGTTCCCGCCGTTAACGACCGCAGAGCAGACGAATAACCGACCATGGAGCTTAAAGGGACCTGGGCGTGAATGACTTGCAAGCCAGACTGCCCACCACTGGATGGGCCACCGTAATCACCATACAGTCCACTAGAATCGCTCTCGGACTCCGTATCATCCGAAGGATTGGTATTGGTATTGTCGTCGGCACCAAGCCCACTTACGCGACCTCGCCGCACGCCACTCAAGTCACTTAACGTAGGCCCTAAATAGGATTCGGGCACTTGTACCACCACATTCATTAAAGGCTCCAACAACTCACACGTCGTTTGCTGTAACGCCTGGCGAACCGCCGAGACCGCACAGGCCCGTAGGGCCGCGGGCGAGCTGTCTTCTTCGCCGTACCACCGCAGGTGGCTCGCCCGGACGCGCATTTCTACGAGGGAGAACCCGAGCAGTTCGCCCCGGCTGAGGGCCTGCTGAATACCCGCGCGTACCGCCTCTTCGACGACTTCACGATCAGGTACCTCCTGTGTCAGGGAATCAAATAGCTCCGATACATCAATCGAGTTGGCACCCCGATCCACCGCACTGCCACTTTCAGGGTCGGAGTCGGAGTCAGCCAATTCCTCCCGCGGTTCGAGGGCCACAGTTATGCCGGCACGGCCCCGTTTACCAAGGACTTCCTTATCGTATTCCACCACCACGTCACCCGACGGCCGGCTGATCGTTTCCCGGTAGGCAATACGGATACCCCCAACGTCGGCTTTCACTTTATAATCCCGCAATAGCCGGTCTTTCACAATATCGAGGTGCAGTTCGCCCATCCCGCTGAGAATCGTTTGCCCCGATTCGGGATCGGTACTGACGTGCAAGGAAGGATCTTCGAGTAAGATATAATTAAGCGCCTGGGTGAGGGCCTTTTCTTCGGTAACGGAATGGGGCTCGACGGAACAGAAAAAGACGGGTGGTGGGGGTTCTAGTCCCCGGAGTTTGGGGAGTGCGGCTAGTTTAGGGGACCGCCCACTTCCGCCGGACACGGCTGCGCTGTCAACCAAGGTATCACCCGTACGCGTATGTTTAAGCCCCAGAATAACCCCAATCCCCCCCAGAGGAATTTCGGCGACCTCTTCAACATCGTCGGCGTACATGGTTAGCAACTTATTGGCCCGCTCCTTCTCCCGGTTATGCGTATTGATCAGTGTCATTCGGGGGGCCAGTGTGCCCGAATAGACTCTGACGAATACCATGGGGCCTCGTCGCGAATCATAAATAACCTTGAAGGCCAGGGCACAGAGCCGGCCCGGTCCCTCGACCAATGGTACCGTCACCACTTGATTAGGATGCTTAGGACCGCTTCCCGGCACAACGACAGTAGGGTTGGGCACATCGGCAGGGCAAGGTAAGTAGTTGATGACGGCATCCAGTAGCGGCTGCACTCCGGTATTGCGGAACGCCGAACCGCAGAGGACGGGAACGCCCTGATTAGCGATGGTGACCCGCCGGATAGCCGCGTCAATGTCCGCCGCCGATACGGCCAGTGGATCCTCGGATTCGAGGAAAATCTCCAGCAGAGTTTCGTCCAAGTCACACAATGATTCAACCAGATCGGCGCGGGCCTGATGGACCGCGTTTACCAAGTCCCGCGTCTCGGAGGATGCTTCGGTGACGGTGGCAGACAGCGGAGTCTGATTCAGCTTCACCCCTTCGGTGGTCGTGTCGAATTCCAGCAGTTCCATGCGGATGACATCCGCAATGCCAGCGAGTAATGAACCGTTGGATAGGGGAATTGCGGTCAGTCCCCGGGTGTTCACTTGGTCGAGGGGCATCCACGTCCTATTGGGCTTGGTAATGCGGGCAAGTGGGAGTTGGCAAAGTAAAGGAGTGGCCTCAAGCCGGTCTCGTATTTGCCGCAGCGATTTAGTCAGTCCCCCACCGGTGCGGTCCAGTTTGTTAATAAATACCAGTCGGGGCACGCGGTATTTCGATGCCTGTCGCCACACTGTTTCGGTCTGCGCTTGGACCCCCGCCACCCCATCGACGATGGTGACCGCACCGTCCAAAACCCGGATGCTGCGTTCGACTTCGAATGTGAAATCAACGTGGCCCGGTGTATCAATCAGGTTGACTTGGTGGTTGCGCCAGCCGAAAGTGATGGCGGCGGACTGAATAGTAATACCTCGCTCGCGCTCTTGTTGCATATAGTCCATGACGGTGTCGCCATCGTCCACATCTGACATATGCCAATAGTTTTCGGTTCATAGGGTCTACAAGCAGTTAAAGTGGGTGTACTTTAACTCCTATTATGTACAGTAGTTATGCTCGACTGATTCATCTGGTTGACCAAGTATAGGCCAATAAAAGATAGATCGGGTGTATTTTAATGAGAGGCCAAATATGCACGTACCTCCAATACGGCGGGAGAATCCCGAGTAATACAACATGCGTTCCGTGGTGGTGGTTTTTCCTACGAGTCAGTCAAAGGGAGCGTTGCATTTTATATACGGATTATAGAATGGACCGGTTAGTATTATAGTAAAATTTACATTGTCTGGCCTAAAACCGATTGTGAATTCATGTAAGCTAACTGCCACGACGGCTACTTGGCATGGTCATAGAAAAGAGATACCACACTTACCAGCATCGATATGGGCAATGATACCAATATTGCGAATGGCTTCAAGTTTGGCCCGAGTTTCGGGGGAAACTGCAACGATATGTAAGTGAGTATATTACAATTATAAAAGGGAATGGTGAGGGCGAGCGCCAATTAAGTACGTTACCAATGGTGACGTTTTCGAAATTTCGCTCATGTTGTATCAATTGGACAAGGAATATGCTTCGGGCCGTCAGCATAGTTGCTAATCAACTCTAGTCTGCTAACCATTACTAATAAAAAATCAAGAAGTCGAATAGGGTCGGTATATTTCACGTCCTGAACTCATGCGGGGCCCTTGGTGGAATTCACTGGACTCTGCGTTCTATAGAAAGGCAGCACACCGGGTCGTGGCGGAGAATGTATTGTGCAACATACTCTTTTGCGATTGGAAGCGTCGGGGTAAATGGGGCTGCGACCGATGTGCGGCGACTAGTGTCCCCATGGGCCAATGGGCGGAGGTGGCTCTAGAGGCGCCCGGTCGAGTGATCAGTAGGTGTAGCATGATTGCCACTTTTTAGAACATGCGGTACAAATGAAGAAACTGACAGGGAAATAATGTGAAAAATGAAGTCGAACGAATGGGGGGAAACCATTGTCTGTTCGCTTGTCTTATCCCCCAATAGCCTAAATGACTGCCCTCACATGGGGTACCGCAATGGAATCTGACTCTACCCTGTACAAGCCAAATGAGGTCTCAGAGCCTCCTGGTTCTGCCGCCTGGTCACTAGGTGAAATTAAACCGTTGCCTATACTACCAGTTGGCCTTATATTCGACCCTTTCCACCACCTTTTCTACCCTTTCATTATATTATACGATTCAGCCACAAGAAAATAGCATCAACCGATAAAAATACCATAGGAGATTAAAGACATACCCAACACGAGAAGGGTCCAATTCAACAGTATAACGAAGCTCTCATTTACCTGATAGGGCGATTGTAGATAATTATACACAACTATATTTTATTTAAATCGGGACGGTTATGTAGAAACTTTTAAAATTTAAATGTTTATAATGGGTGACCTAATGCATTACACAGAAAAACTACGTATTCGCGTATCTGTCCAAGCCTTAGATCTTCATTTGCTGAAACGCTATCCAGTCGCAATCTCTAAAAGCCGCTCGAAGTTGGACAAGCTGATCTGGCGGAACTTCTTGTTGGTTCAGAGCACGCCGGAGCATAGTTAGCACGGCCCTGTATTTAGTCTGGCGCTTTTGGAACACCCAGAGAAAAGCACGGTAACCCAGCCTGGGATATTTTATCCAAGGATTTACCAGCGGATGATGGATGGTAAAGAACAGCAGTAATGAGCCCGTTAGACTTAGCGGATTTTAGGGATTTCTCATTAAAAGGGATTACCTATTTATGTAATGCTAATAGTTTGGAGGAACCGCTAGAGTTAATTAGACTATACTAACTTACCAAACCATATGGGAGAGTGTGCATAGCTGATGGTCCTGTCCCATCCGCCGGTGGAAATCGCATATAAATCGAGCGGTTTCGTCCACACAATGCTCCACACAGGTATACACATACCGAGCAGTGGGCGGAACCGGCATGCAGCCCAGCAACACGCATAAACGAAGGGCGTTATGTAGGAAATTTTCGACTACATTAGTCAACACTCCAGCGGGTCGTCGGCCCTCCAGGCTAAGGTAGATGGGCACCAATTTCGACAGCAGCATATGTGCCAGTTTAGAACGGATAAACTGGCCCATGCGCTGGCGGTGAGGGATCATGAGCGTATCACGTAGACAAATGTGTTTATAGCGGCGGTAGTCGCAGCGTATTTCCAGAGTATGGGTATCGATTAATAGTCCACACCAGGGAAACTGAAGACCGCCAGTGGGGGACTTCCATAGCGTCGTCGTTGATTTCAAGGCCGGCTCTTCGGCAAGTATGGGAGGCTGCTGCTTCCATATAGACTTCGATGGTGAACCTAGTTTCACAGCAGGAGCGTGGTCCGGATGGATGGTAAAATTAGTCAACGTCTTACTGGGGTTAATCCGACAACCCGATTCGGCCAGTCCATGGTGCATGAACTTATAAAAGTCAATGGCTTCGGCCCGGTCGGGGGTTATAAATAAGAAATCATCGGCTAGACGTAAGAGTAACGAGTGAGGTCCCCGTCGAGGGGTCAGTAACCGCTTCTCCAAGTCCCCAAGAAATAAATTGCATAGTAAAGTGGAGAGTAACGAGCCCTGGGGGATACCCTGCGTTTGGTGATAGAGTTCATCGTTAATCTGGACGGTATTGCGTTGCAGGTGGTCTTCAATAAGACCAAGAATCTCGTGCCGGGTTGATATCATATGGGATACTTCGTCCACGAATACGGTTCCTGGGCGAATATTGGGAACCTGGGCCCGATCCGCTGCGAATACGGGGAACTGAGGGAATTCGTCGAGGGGCAGGCCCTCTCGAAGATGGCGCGTTTTAATTCGCTCACGCCCCTGCGCCATTTTCTTATGTCGGTGGATCAGGTACTCCTCATGGTGAATGAGCCGGCGCACAATTTTCAATAGCTTGGCCTGGGGGATATGATCATAGGCCCGTTGGATGTCCAGTTTGACCAAATAGAACTGGGTTACGGGCGGGAGGGGTAAAGATCTAATGCTCCGGCGGTACGCGGATAAACGAGTGTATATATCTTGCAACCCAAATACCGACCCCGCAAATTGGTCGGGTTGGCGCTGTTTTTCGGCATGCAGTACGGCAAAAGGGTCGCGCAGTTGGTTATTGACACTACGCCCTGGGTGACCACCATCCCAGACGTTAGTCTTAGATCGGGTTGCGGTATTGGGCACTGGGTCTAGTGCCGATGTAGCGGATGGTGGAGTACACCAAATGGCCGGAGGCCGACTAAGTTGGGAAATGAGTCGCAAACCGTTGCTTTTAGGCATAAGTCGGACCCGAGAACACGCCAATTTACTTCGAGCCAAGTAAGCCGGTGCTTGATCGGCTGGGATACGTTGGTACATGGTGTCCACCAGATGAGCGAGCCCCGTGTGGGTGTATTTGGACCAAACGTCGTGACGGTAGTATAATAGCCGTTTCCGAGTTTCAGCGCTATCGGTAACGTAGAAGAAGCCACGAATCAACGGAATAACTAGCCCTTCAATCAACCACCACATGAAGGACCAGATAAGCTCATCACGGCGGCGTCGGTCGGTGTAGCAGCGGTGATGCGAAGTTTTTGAAGCCGAAGGCTCCGAGGGGGTCGAATCTAGCCATTGGCAGTCGGCCGTTTTGAAGTGCCGTAGCAGATCAGCGAGGGTGAAGTTATCAAAGCGTGGGGCGGAAATAAAACGACGAATAAATTTGAATACGATGGTGCGATTGGCCCTACTGCCCCATAAACTAGGCGGGATGAGGCGAATAAGGACGGTTTGTACGAAGAAAGTCACTTGGTGGTGACTGCACCCCAAACTAAGGTAGTTGGTATTGGCCGGGGGTTGGGGTGCTTGGATTGGTTCCTGGGTTGGCGGGGTCGGTGACTCTACAATATCGGTAGCATCCGAATCGTACTCAATAAGGAGGTCGATCAATGAGAAGGTCGAATCTTGACTGTCTGCCTCTGTATACGTTGGTTCGGCCGGTTTGGGTTTTAGGCGGGGCTTTAGTTCAGGTGATGATGGACAGCGATCCCGCGGCGGTAACGGGCACCAGCGGGAGAACAATGCCCGATATGGACATTTTTTGTGATTTTGGAGAACCTTACGCACCCACGGACGGAGAGTACTGAGCCGTTGGGGAGTGGGAGTCTGGTGTTGGTAACGGGGCCAGTGATCGGCTAGCTTTCGGCGGGCTATTTTGGCCTTTTGGCGTATTTTTCGACGGCGCTGGGCCATACGGGAACCCCGAGTCTCCCGGAGGATTGCGTCGATACGTGGGTGATGGGTTGGGTCGGTCACCGTTTTTACTTTGGTTAATAGCGCCACCCCGTCCAAGGTTAGCGAGGTAGTACGTCTTATCGGTGCCGGGCCGGATTTTTTCGCCGAATCTGCGCCTGCCATACCAGCCGGCACTGACTGAGGGGTGTGGATACCGTTCGAAGTAGCTGGCGGGATATCGGGGTTGGTAAAGAACCGGGTACCGAAAATAGCGGAGGTGATTTGGTTGACGGCGGGGTGGGCCGGGGTTTTGGTCTGTGTACACCATTGGAAACAGTGGTTGAGAGGCAGCCCAAGACGGGGTAAACCACTGATCATAGGGGTGGCCTTATTGAACAGTATAGCCGGGCGGTTAAATAGACAGGAGGCCAGGGGGGCTCTTTGGGTTGGAATGGGACTGGCCTCTGTGGGAGGGATAGTTTGGATCTTTCGCCGTTTACGGGGGGGCGATGCATCGGTAGTGGGGGTATCCGAATGCGTCGCAGCTGTGCTAGACGTGAGGGGCTGATCTACCGAGCCCAAAATGGAGAGCGAGTCGGCCGACGATATCCTACTTACTCCGGGTGACGGCGATGCCGTTGAATCGCCTTGCCTATCCTGGTCCTGAACCCGCTTATCCAATGCAAATCCCGTGATTTGACAGAAGCAATTATTAGGTAGACGTTGGAAGACGCTGGTCTTGGTCAACAAATAGACCATGGATGGCTCCCCAATTTCCCCCAGTAATTTTTGCCATGGGCGCGATTTGACGGTATTCACCAACGTATTGGGGAAGCACGATTCGATGGCTGGTTGGCCCTTTAGGGATGTTTTCGAGCCGACTTGGACTAGCCTGTAGCCGGCCACCAAGACATTCACAGGCGGTGGTCGAGGTCGCCAAGTGGTGGTGGAGGAACCTTGTGATACATATCGGCCCAGGTTGGGTTCGGAGCCGGTCCGCCGTAGTGGTGGCGGTAGTGGAGATGGAGAAGTACCACTGCTTCCCCCGAGACCTAGACCCATCGACCCCGGGCGTGGTCCACCCCGACTATTTCTTACGCGGGAGACTGTCGGGTCAAGAGAAGACCGCGTGCTGCTTGGCTGGTGGAGTATAAAGGATATACAGTCAGTCACAATATCACTCTGTGTCCGGGACGTGCCCAGAGTTCCCGGGGACACCCATTGTGGCCTGGGTAGAAGATCGCAAGCAATGTAGTGCTTATCCAGGAAGGTGTCGTAATCCCCGGCGTTCAGCGGATCGCCCAAAGGCAACCCAGGTGCATCGGGTGACGGTGTTTGGGATGTACCCACAATGGTGGAATAGGAAACCGCCGACTCCGTGGAACTGGGCGATACTTTTAGCCACCGGTCGACAAAGATGCGTAGGGGTAAGACATTGGGGTAGACGGACTGTAAGAGACGGAGCTCCGAGGAGCAGCGGAGAGATCGTTTCGCTCGGGTCATTATGAAATGCCATGTCAACAATAGGCAAAATAGGGATAAATCTCCGACTCGGGCTTGGTATATATTGGGCTTTCATCTGAAAGAGAGCGTTTGATTCGCTTTGCCGGTTCGGAATTTGAAATTTGAGTCGGGAATTCAACTGGACCGCTAGGAGGCATATCCCTGATCCACAATATGCAGAACTTGTCTCCGGCCCCCTTCTATTATGTCACCCTTGACACAGCTAGCGTGGTCCTTTTGACTGCTAAAGCTTATCCGTGTAAGCCGTGTCTTCTATCCTCATTATTTCGAATAATTCCGTACCAGAGAGGTTCAACTCAGCTGTATGTAGTTTTAAACATGTAAATGGATGTCCTTTAAAACGGATAAGGTCCCTCCTACTGGCTAATGTATTTTTCATTGTAAAGCTGGATTGGACCTATCCTATATATCCCCGGGCACTAATCACAGCTAGTACCTTATATTACTGAATGTATAATGCAATAAATAGCAACCAAGCTCACTAAATTAAAGGGTCGGCTAGTATAGTAATGTAAAATATAAGCGGAATCCCATGACAATAACCATCGTGTAACGATGTAGCTCGGCTACAATGTTCTAGGCATGAATATATGAACGAGTATAATGAATATAAACACTGGGCACATTTGTATAGTTTGGGCTTCAGTTCAAAGTATGATGGTAGTAGAGTTGATAATTCGGAGGGGAAGAGGGGGTTTAACCAATAGTACCAGTAGTCCAAGATCTGAAATCACAAGCACTTGCACTCATTTGGCATACCCTCGCCCCTTCCAGATATATATATATGTATATATATATGATACCCCGGGTTAGGCTGGTTAAAAGTTTGAAGTGTTAGTATTCACCCACTCTCCAGAGTTGGAGGAGGCGAATGGCTGGCTACGCGGTGGGGTAGGGGCAACAAAACCGATGGTCGAATCAACCCCAGAGCGACTAGGAAGTCGGGGTGGGATCGGGGGTGGTGTAGACATCGCCGAGGTTGCTGGCGAGGGTCGAGCTGAGCGGGATTTGGGGGGAACAGGTGGCGGAGCTCGACGGGGAGGAATCGTAGCACCAAAGGGGGGGGCAGTTCCTTTTTCGGTATCTCGGAGACTAGAGTTGCTGGGGTTGCGATGCCCTAAAGACTTCCGAGGGACGACCGGAGGAGGGAGAGTGCTGGAAATTACTTCCTCATGGTAGTGGGATGCCCCCAAGTAGGACTTTTCGGGGAAGCCCTTGGGGTTGTCCACTACAGGACCAACTGATTGGTTTCGCCGTGTGGGTGGGGGAGGGGGGTTTCGTCGAGGCTCTACGACCGGGGTCTTATTAGGGCCTCCTGTCATTGGAAATGTATAAAGGTTTTTGGGTTCCGATAACGTGTCACCACCATTGACCAAGAGTAAAGACCGGCGGAAAGGATTATTGGGGGAGATGGTAGTAGACTTAGCGGGCCTTGAGGTGGTATCAAGGGTGGCCGGGCCGGGTTGGCCGAAGGCGTCTTCGAAGGAGGCAAAATTGTCCCCGCTCGATGAGTTCCCCAGGGATTTGGGAAAGGCGGGGCTCGTGGGCGAGGGCCACTCATTGGCAAACGTTGATGCCACTGAAGGGGCAGGGAGGGACCCACTGGACGTCGCCGTAGATGCGAATGGGGAATTGTCATTGAGCGCAAGTCGCGCAAAGGGATTGTAAAGCGAATTGGAGGCAATCGATGTCGGTGGCTTTGCGTCCCGATTAAGACTGCCCGGGGTACCCGTATCTTCAAAAGTGGATTGCGAACTGCTTGACGCAGCCGCCAGGTCGCTAAAGGGATCCGAAGGACTCGACTGGGTCGTGGGCATTGGCTTGGTATCCTTCTTCGTAGGACGACCACGCCGCATAGGTTTGACAGCTGAAGCGACGTCCCCGCGTCCGAACTCCGCGGCAAAGATGTTGTCGATATCTTCCCGCGTGCTCGTGGGGAGGAAAGTACCATCTACCGGCTGGCTTGGCTGGGGGGTGGCAACCGCCGAGACGGGCAGCGGGGCTGGCGTAATCGGGGCCATAAAGTGGTGGGGTTTGTCAAGATAGTGATTAGTAATGGGGCATGATCTATCGATAAGTCCAAATACTCGTTCGGTTAGCTGGAAAATATCGGGGCGATCCCGGGGGTCCTCCTGCAGCATCCACCGAATGAGCGAACACGTGTCTTCCGAATACACGGGGGAGTCGGGAAACTGGTAGCGGCCGTTAAGAATCGCCAGTTCACCGGTTTCCTCGAACGGGGTCACCAAGTAGCACAGCTTGTAAAACAGCACCCCGAGGGCCCAGATGTCGATTTTTTCGGTCAGACCGTATTTCAGGTATAGGTCAATCAGTTCTGGGGCTCGGTATTCCAAGGTGGTGTTCAACTGAACGTCTTCTTCCAGATCGCCGACCTGCTTGCGAGTTAGCTGGGTACCCCCCCGTATCCGCTCGCGGGTGCACGAGCCAAAATCACAGAGTACGAACCGTGTATGGTTACTGGAGATGAGAATATTTTCGGGTTTTAGATCACGGTGAATAATGGGCGGGTCCTGGTAGTGCAAGTGGGCCACGGCCTGGCAAATATGGGAGAAGATACGCAGAATTTCGGATTCCTCGAGCCGCTTGTGCATGCGCCGGTTAAGCAATTCGACCAAATTCCCCGCTGAGCAATACTCCAATAGAATGAGTAGCTCGAAGCCGGGCGAGTCGGGCAAGGGTGCTGACGCGGCAGCCAGGAACCCAATAGTGTTGGAATGACTGGGGAGAGTACGGAGGATGTTCACCTCCTGGTTGAGGATTTGTAATTCGGCCAGGTCAGCCGCGGCGGTACGCTTCAATACAGCGACTTGGTTGAGTGCAGGTACCTCCACCGTATAGACATGGGCTTTACCGCCTTGGGCTAACAGCTTCTGGACGACCACGGCCTGGGTGTCCACCGTCAGCTCGGTGCCTGGTGGGTAAATCCCCCGTTCAATGAAAGCCTCATCATCTGAAAGTCCTTGATGGTCCTTCAAGTCCATATGGGGTTCAGTGGCGGGAGATGGGTCGGAGTTACGACTATCGAGAGACCAGTGGGGTAAAAAATAGTGCAGTTACGGTTAACAGTAAGAATGGCCAGGAACTGAATCCAGTTGACGGTGGTGTAGACGGGTAAGAATAAAATAGGTTAGGTGGCTCGACTTGGAGGTGAGAAAGACGAGCCTGGGGCAAGTGTAAGTGTGGAGGGGGAAAGCGGACGCTCTGGAATGGGTGGTTGGAGCGCCTGCGACTATGCCCGCTTGCCAAGGCCCCTTGTCATCAGTATAATGTGATGCGGGCCTGCACCTCCAGTGGCGCTGGCTTTAATCATAGCCTATGGATGATCGCATGGGTGTGTATATAAGGGGGGAGATACTCGGAATCGTAACAAAGAGAATTCCAGCGCTTGGTGGGGGCCGCTTCAACTTGAGAGAGAACTGCGCTCACTAGTCGGATAGTCCAACAAGACAGTCCCCCTTCATTCGGGATCCTAACCCTCACGACACTGTGTCGGTGCGGCATGCCATCTTATTGAGGAGAAAGTTTCCCAGCGAAAGACCGCATCGGAATAGTATAAAGGGGGATTGTGTTTCGTTCTGCACAGCTAAATGCGAACTTCCAATAGTGGTGGGGGCGACTAAAGAGCTCCGACGGAGAACCATTTCAATACTGACTTCTATTGACAAACTGGCTGCATTTGCGCAGGCCTGACAAACGGGACAAGTGGGGCTGTCATGAGATTGGGTTAGTACACCTCTAGGCCTATTACGAACCATATAATTTCATATATGCGAAAGCACAAGTCTTGCAAGTAGAAATGCATACTTAAAGGGGTTGAGGGGGGAGGGAAATTCTTTAATCAAATCATAGCTATGCATTAAATCCCCAGATGATTTTCCCCTGAAAATTCTCCTTTTTTCGAATTTCACTTATGTCACCTGGTTTCCCCTTCAGCAAACTCTGAAAAGTAAAGTATACCTGATATGTATCAAGGCTTTTGGTATGTGGGGATATGAGATTATTGTAGGGAGCTTGGGAGAAACAGGGCTAGAGGGTGTAAGGATATCCAGCCATTGGAAACGTTAGGAAACACTGATTAAAACTTGGGGTCACTAAAGCACTTGAAAGTATACTTGGTGTAGGAAGTCGTTTCGAGAGAGATGTGGTTATGGGATTGTGCACCTTTATTCATAGATCAGGAAAGCTGTCGGTATTTATAGAGCTACAGCGGGTATGAGGATAATAGAAAATTATGTAAGGGCAATAATGAGGGCTGAAGGTCGGCTATGCCGGATTCGGTTACGAATTAGCTCAGCGCCAGGAATCGACAAACAAATGGAACCACTGGGGCTCTGATGTCAATTGGAAGAGGAATACACATGCACAAACCGGTAGCGACCAGGCTGGACCCATGTTTAATCGGGTCGGCAATGTATGTCGCGAATAGCACTAAAACCTCCCAGGAGAATAGGGGAACCTAATCGGTAAATACTTTTCAATAACCAAGTGGTTTGAATGGTGGGAACTGGGGGGAATGGACCGGCCTACTCCTTTGAATACTAGGCAATTAGCATTGGTCCTATACGGCCGCATCGATAAATAGACTAAGTCACCATAGCCCAGCTTCGACCTGGACCGTGTCCAGGCTTCTCACTATTACCCCAAACAGCAAGTACTTGTCCGCTGAGGGCCTAGTTCTAGGAGCCAATGTCGTATGGCGGTGGGGGGAGAGTTGGCGGGCTCCAGGGGCTAGGGCTGCTTTTAATAAATGGGTTTCGCCAAATCACTCGTGCGCTCCATACACCCACCTGGTATCAAATCAGCCCCTTAATGATCAGGATAGTGTGCGCGGTGGGCTAGATAAGACTAATGGTATTTAGCACTGACGCATCTGGAATAGTAATATCATTGGAATCTCTATCACGGACTGGAGGCCTGGTAGGAAGGGGGGTGGCGTTATAAGGGAGGAGACAGCCTTGATTCACACTGGACCAGGAGGTAGTTTGGGGAGACGAGGAAGTGAGGAGGAGGCTTCCGAGACACTAAAGGGAAAATAGTTCAATAATTAGTATTTGACTGTTTGGATGGTAAACAAGCAGGGAGGAGGGAAAGTAAACAGATATCAATCAACAGGATAGTAACTCGGGAACTTATTTTGAGGGATAGCCTATTATAAACCCACCAACTGTATCTTCGAGATGGGTAAAGTTCAGCTCGGTTGTATAAGGTTTTAACTGTTATGCGTATGGGAAAATCGGCGGGATATTTATTTTCAACCAGTAGTATTTGCCTCATCAAATGGATTTTGCGTTATACAGCCTGGCTGAACTACTCCCAGATGTAAAAATAATGCAGCATTTGCCTATTGCTTTTGGAATTATAGGTAAAGGCTGGGCCAGCGTACAACGGATGGCAATGTGTATTAAAATTCTATGTAAATTTATGACGCGCATTGTGGACTTGCTAACCAGAAACTAATACCATGTTGATGAATGGCAGAATGGAGTAATCCAAGCGTTTGATGCCACTATTCAGCTCTATTCCAGTGGATACCAGTCCAAAAGAGTACTATACTATTCAGCCACGCCACTTTGTGAGCCCAGACTAACCATTTTGTAAAATTGCTCTCGGTAAGTACCATGTTCCGCCATTAGTGGCTACAGCCGGGTATGGGGTGTATTGTCACATTCACACTAATGAAGAGCATTAAATCCAGACGAGCTCCGATACCTCTTGGCCTACATTCATTCAAAAAAATTCCGGATAAGCTATTAGTTCAGTTCATAAATATTCACGGCATGTATACAAGGTCTAAATGAAATATAATATTTGATATGCAAAAATACCACCATATTTACCCTGGTAACCCGGATCTGGCCAATTATCTACTCATTATAGAACCTAGTCGAACCAATTCTCTGTTGAAATGCTCGGTGTTGTATGTTAGAATACTAAGGCTTTAAACAATAAAAGTGGAAGTAAGGGAAGAAAGCAGCTAAAGGACGGTAGGTACCTCTAGGTGGTTAGTTTTATTAAGTTGTAATTTCTGTGGAGTGAAATATAATTGGCTAATATGAATGATCTCATGATAGCAGAATAAACTAACGTAATTGGGTGAAGATAGGATAGAATAAAGAACACATAGGAACATACTCTTCAACATTCCCCTTTGTTACAAGTGGGAGTTGTAATAATATCCTGTTTGTTGGATAAAAAGAGATGAATATTTAAAGGTTTTGTTAAAAAATCGGCCTTTTGTTCAGTGCTAGGCACATGCTTTAAGGTGATAATTCCTTTGTCAATATAGTCTCAAACCATATGGAATTTAATATCAATATGCTTAGAGTGAATGTGATTCACAGGGTTCTTTGCAATAAGGATACAGGCCATATTATCACTATAAATAGTGATAGATGTAAAAAAAGAATCAAGAAATTGGAGGATCTGTTTAATCCAAATCGCCTCCTTTGTGGCTTCAGAAAGAGCAATATACTCAGCTTCAGCAGTGGAAGTAGTGACTAGGGTTTGTTTCTTGGATGCCCAGGATATAGGGCCGCTGTGGCAAGGTGGAGTGTCCCCTTGATTGCCACAGCTACGAAATAATTACTATTTGACTATTATATTTATATACAAGGTATGAAGTGGCTTTTTTGTCTGGTATATCCAGTTTTTTTCCCTTCCCTTTTAACCCA